>JADBJO010004362.1:0-12500 GCA_016801955.1 Conus betulinus | reverse complement strand
TTGGATTTCTCACTTTCGAAATGAACAACGTCCTTCATTTTGGATCAAACTGGGTCTTATTTCATCTCTTGTGTATTCTGAAAACTTCCAGAATATAACTAACGGATTGAGTTGGCATCCATTTTAATGAACTGCGCAGTCTTTTTGCCTTCTAGATAAAGAGGGTGTGTGTGAGAGGCTAAGGTCATACAGTTGTATCGAATAGATCACATGACTCAAGACTGACGCATATATTACACGAAATTCTGCTTATTACTCTGTTATATTTACATTTTCCCTCCTGTGTATAAATCGCTCAAACGAATATCATTTGCTTCAGGAGTATCATGGATAAAACGAGGAAATTCACAACTTAGACCCCTACTTATACGTATCAGGGTGCGACTGAGAACTAAGTGTTTATTTGATGAAGCTGAAAGTTTGCATACAACTGGGTGAAAGATTACTTGAAATGAGAGAGAGAGAGAGAGAGAGAGAGAGAGAGAGAGAGACGGGGGAGGGAGGAAGTAGTAAAATAAGTTAGCAGACTTGTCTTTTTCTCCCCGTTAGTGTGCTCCTCAAAACGACGTGTGTCAGTCCGCCATCTTGACGAGCAAAATAGAAAGTCATAAAAATTGCGGGAATAATCACTGAAAGCGTAATAACAGTTTATCGCTTTAATCCAAAGAAGCAGGATATAAAGCGCCCGCCGTTTTGTAAAGCGCTGTACAAAGCGGCGGGGGCCTAACCCGCCGATTTGTAAAGCACCCACCGATTTGTAAGCAGTGTTTACAAATCGGCGTGGGCCTAGCCCGCCGAGTTGTAAGCGCTCTACAAATCGGAGCTGCTTACAAATCGGCGGTTTTACAAGTCATGCAATGTGCGCCGAATTGTAAGCGCTTACAAATCGGCGGGTTACAGGCGCTTCAGAGCCAACTGGCCTTGTAATGGATGTCTTTTAACTCCGTAGCTGTCAGGCCACCGTTGTAAGCTGGGAAATGTAAGACTAGTGGAGTTAATGTTTTTTTCCATCACTATCAGATCAAGCTGGAACTCGGCTGCTTCTGTCGTTGCCTTCATAGTTCTGATCCACTTCTTACCAGAATTCGATTGTTATCGAATGAGACCACAGGTACTTCAGCCTATAATCCCCGTGTTCCAGCCTCAGTGGCGAGGAGTTTGGCCTGGAATCCAGATTCCCTCAAAGCGATGGCATGCTTTACAGTCATGTAGATGTGAACTTCCTCCATTTTGATTTCGCGTGGCAAGGTCAGATTAATCAGAATAATCAGCTCAGGACAGGGAGAGTTGCAAATTTCGACAGCTCTTCCCAGAGAAACTTACCGCTCTTGGCGCGTGGGGGGGAAAATAATGACTGAAGATGACCAGAAAGGATTTTCTTTTGACGTCTCGCACGTAGATAAAACCCAACGTTTATCCTGTCTTTGTCAAAAACACCGTGGGTTTTAAGCGGGAAAAAAAAAGAGGAAATTGAAAATGGATTGTTTAAACTCGGCTTTTGGTTTTCATTCATTTGAAAGTGTTACTTTGCATGTTGGGTGATGTGATTCGCTGATTTCGGTAATCTGCCTAGCAATTGGTAGGAACAGGCAGTGGTTTGACCAGTCACACGTTGCACGGTTGGTTCGTCGTCAGAGAGGACAGGCGGCAGACCTGGGGTTTGCTCCTAAGCCCCAGCTTTGCCGCCCCCTGATGTATGCACACTCACACACCTGTATAGTCTGCCTTTTGATCTTAGCGGAGTCATAGACACAGCTGGGATGGAGGACGGCGAGATGGAAGGGAGGGCGGGTGAACGGGGTCGGTTGGTGGGTCAGCGGAGGAAGTTAAAGGCCTCGTAGCTTTTGATGGTCAGTCAGCCCTCACTCTCTGTGCGTTTGTCCGTCAGGTACTCCCGTACCTGATTCAGTTCAAACTGTGTCTCTGTCTCTGTTTGTTTGTCTAACTGTCTGCCTGCCCCCCCCCCCCCCCTCTCTCTCTCTCTCTCTCTCTAGCTGTCTGTCTGCCCCCGTCCCGTCCGTCTGTCTGTCTGTCTCTGTCTGTCTGTCTCTCTCTCTGTCTCTCTCATGTTTGCGTGTATGCATACACACACACACACACACACACACCACACACACACACAACACACACATGGCACAGAAATAGACGCAAGTTATACATGTAGATGCACACGCACAAGATCAGATGAACGGACCTATAAAGACGCACGAGCATGAAAACACACACACACACACACACACACACACCGTAAACATTAAAAGCTGTCATACCGTCGACGCGCATATGTACACATGCACTGGATGGAACAAAGAGAGAGAGACATAGACAGAGAGAAACAGACGTGTTGTAAATGTAAAAAGATGTGGAGACCATACAGCAGTAATACCTTCAAGGGCAGTCTCGATCAGATATCAGTTATCCCAATCACTTCAAAACACTGAAACGTGTTGTCTTGTATATAACACGGAAGAACCGGGACGTGACAGTGAGGTGGCCCGCTCACCTGTCGGCCACGTCACACGCTGGAAAACAAGTGCGAGAAGGTAGTAAGGGGCAAGAAATGTCCGGGTTGACGATGCCGGGGGGGGGGGGGGGGGGGGGGGGGGGGGGGGGGCTGCTATACACCTGAACGCCGTGTCCTGTGTGTGTGAGTGCAGTCAGGCAGAAAGAGTGGCGCATGCTCCGCGGGTTCAAGCTGAGCGGTAAGGCTTCAGAGCACGTTCGTATCCCCGACGTTCTTACGCTGAAGCGACAACCAATGAAACACCCACTAGGGGGCCTGTGAAAGTTTGTTCACAGTGAACAGAACAACTCGTTCTGTTCGGTTCAATATCCACGCAGCCAACACAGAGAATGGGGCAGACGGGCATAACCATCCCAGGGCAGTATCTGTTCGTTTTCCCGACGTCTTTAACCCCCCCCCCCCCCCCCCCCCCAGGATATCTCCCTTCTCACCATTCACCGCCTTCGTCGAAGGAGGAGGAGGAGAAAAAGAAAGACACAAAGAAGAAAAAGAAGAACAGAGGAGGAGGAGGAGGAAGAGGAGATTAAAAACGAGAGAGGAGGAGGAGGAGGAAGAGGATATAAAAACAAGAGAGGAAGAAGGAGGAGTGAAAGAATCATCTGTTCTCTCTCTCTCTCTCTCTCTCTCTCTCTCTCTCTCTCTCTCTGTTCTTAATTGTGGGGATTAACCAGAGCAGCTAATTATTGTGACTGTTTGTATCTGTTTGCTCTGAATAAATTGGATATCTGAATATCTGAGGCGAAACAAATATCCAAACAGAAATGTTTCTGCTATCCGGTGGTACGCTATAAATAGGCCTACTACCGAGTCATAAACACAACCGTAGTGCTTACAACGTACTCTGAACACTCTGGCAGTATTTGTGGTGTAAGCTTTAAACACTATGTTTATACTTCACACGCTCTAGGTACTCCAGCAAAATACACTCCCCTTCGCCTTTTCCGAACCAACGGTTTAGAAAGACTTGTTTTTACTTTCCCCGCTGATTTGGACGAAGCAGTTTTAACTTTAGTATTCTGCAGGCACATTTTACAAGTAAAGAGTCACGTGGTTTGTTTGTTTGTTTGTTTGTTTGTTGCTTGCTTTTTAATAACCTAGATGGACATTACTACCTAATGATCTCTCCAACATGCTGAAAGTGGTTCAGATTGCCCGCCCTTTCCTACCGCAGTGTTCGCAGTGCGAACGGATAGTGTTTATAACTCAAAGGTAGTTGGATGCGCGTGAGCTGGAACAGTGAGTGATGCATGCGTATGTCCAGTGGACAGGTCGTGTTCACGACGTGCGCTAAAGACACTGCGGTAGTGTTCAGAGCGTGGGCTGCTGACCGCCATATTGACCATGGTAGTTCTTCATGTGAAGAGCGACCCTGGCTTTGTGGCAGCAGTCATGCGGACACTGGTCGAAACTGTAACAGTAAGAACACAGACTACCCAGTGACGGTTATTAAGTGTTGCTTGAATTGAGTGTGAGGGAAGAGAAGAGCTGGGTGTCAGGTGTAGGTATGTGTCTGTCTCGACATTTTATTGGCGATGTGTGAGTAAACCGAAGTGTTGGCAACGTTAAAGAAAAATAAAGGTTTTTCGACTACGTTTAATTGATTGTAGATGGCAGAAATGGCACGAACACATTCAAACAGGGATAGATTTGATATGTATAGAAATTTGAGTGGCATCACGAATTGAAACCATACTTGATGCTTAATTTGATTCTCAATGTTCAGTGTGCACTGACAAGATCTACGCTAGATGTATTAGCACTAAAAGAGATAGAGAGTGCAGTTTGTCGGTTGCTTTAAAGACAGTATGAAAATTAACTGCATTTCGTATTGTGTTTTCAGCACAAAGTGAATTCAGTGAGAAATCTATTCTATCAAATATTATTGAGATGATCAATGAAATTTGTTTCTGGTTTCGTACACAGCGCTTACGGTAAATGGAACTGCAGCCTCATTATAAGCGTTTCCCCTGTATGACAATTGTAACCCCCCCCCCCCCCCCTCCCGCCTTGCTTATTCTAGAGGGTGTGTGTGCGTGCGTGTGTGTGTGTGAGTGTGTGTGTGTGTGTGAGAGAGAGAGAGAGAGAGAGAGAGAGAGAGAGAGAGAGAGAGAGAGAGAGAGAGAAGGGGGTGTGTGCGCGCGCGCGCGCGCGTGTGTGTGTTCACTTATCCACTTCATGAGGGGCCATGCCTAATTTAGGATTACAAAATCTCTCTCGCTCTCTCTCCCCGCTACCACGCCTAGTTTTCTGTCTTTTCAACACTCTGAGACCCCCACACCTCCACCCACTCTTTTCTCTCGACCCACCCATCCCACCCCACTTTACCCCGTCCTAGTTCTTTAGTTTAACGTCTATTCACTATAAGTGTTATTAGACGGGGGAAAAAAAAAAGTGTGTGTGTGTGTGTGTGTGTGTGTGTGTGTGTGTGTGTGTGTTTAGTGTATGTTGATCGGAGGAATTAAAGTATATCAAATGAAACAAGTTTAGTAGGACTGGAGCATAATGCAGGGGGAGGGGTGGGGGAGGAGAAGGTTTGCGGGTGGGAATGGGGGGGGCATCAGGGTGGAAAGGAGGACGGAATAGAGGAAGGGAGTAGGAGGGGGGGGGGGGGGGGATAATCATATATCATAAATCGTAACTCTTTTATATCAATGTTGTACAACACAACAATTTTTTTTTGAAGTACATCAGAGATAGATACCAAGTGGACCGGATTAAAAAATTTCAGAGAACACGCAAAGTAGTAATGATGATTATTTAAAATGTTTTCAGTGGATAATGGTGCACTGGCTGACAACTGATCTGCTAACTTTATCTTAGGAACAAAGTGCCTAACTCCTGGGCAGTGAAGAAGTAAGTGGTTTACAGTAATTTGTTTGCCACATATGCAATGTATATTTTTAATACTTTTTTCTAAAAGCATTTAATCGGAACCTATACATCAAACTAGTAACATGTCTGGAATGCATTACAGATAAATTGTTTAAAAAGGATTTCGGATTCGCTGCATTCTTTACTTGTACACAGTGTGCTGGTAATACTGACTATTTTTTTTTTTGTGCAGTTCAGCAACCTGATTTTGAGACACTTTTTCTATGCGCTGGTTAAATTCATGCAGATCTAGTCGAATGTCGAGAAGCTGTGATCCTTCTATATTTTTTGCTGCCCTTTTAGCCGCATGATCTGCCCACTCGTTTGGAGTGATTTCCGGAGTGAGAAGGAATCCAGCAAAAGGTAATACTGGTACCCCTTTAGAGACAACTCATGAATAATATGTTTTATTTCAATAGTCATTTCTAGTCGTTTTTTTATGCCTCGGGATTTAATGGCTTGTAAAACAGACTTTGAATCCACACAAAATAAGATATTGCATGTATCCGTCGAAGATCTACAATGTAATTTAATGCCATAAGTATGGCTACAAGTTCAGCAGTAAAAATGGAATAATGTTTACCAATGTAGTATCGTTTTTCTGTTTTTTATGAGGGGGTATTACAAAAGCTGCACCAGTATTTCATCATCAAGAACTGATCCATCGGTATATATCTTTAGGTAGTCTGTATACTTACTTTCCAAGTGGGAATCAACTAAACATTTTAATAGATTAGGAGAATGGTTTTTGGATAAATCTGTGTGATTAATGTCAAATATTGGTTGATTTTGTTCCCATTCTGGAAGTGGAGAAAATGAAGGTTTAATTGCAACATTTTTTTCCCGTTCAGCTCTGTATTACAGATAATATCTGAGGCAAATGTGTTAATGGACTTCAATGACTGTATATGTTCTAGCTCTTTTTGCAAAGTCGGTTTCTGAATTAAGATTTGTTTCTTTTTGTGAAAATGTTTCATAAGCAGAAGTTTTAAGGATAAATTTCGCAGCTGAGGCTTTTCTTTGTTCATCGAGGGGTAGAATACCTGCTTCTGTGTAAGTTCCTAAAATTGACGCGTGTATTGGTACACCCAGCAAGTTTGTAAGCTTTGGAATCTATGCTCTGCAGTTTCTTTAACAAGTGCGCTGGAGCGCTGAAAAAAACCTCCTGGCCATACGTCAGCCGTGAACGTACAAGGGAGGTAGCGAGAGATATTAGTGCCTTTGTGTCCTGTCCCCAGTGCTGTCTGCTTATTACCTTCAAAAAGTTAAGACTTTTTCTAGCTTTGTTTGTTATGTAATCGATGTGGTAATTCCACGAAAGTTTTGAAGTGAGGTAGACGCCAAGAAATTTGACAATTTGTGTATATTTTATGACTGCACCATTAATCGTGAATTCAGGTAATTTTAGGGTCATAGCCTGAATTAAACAGCATCATTTTTGTTTTTTTTTTCCAATGATAATGTTAGTCCATTTTCTATCATAAAGTTGTTGATTTTATTAAGTTCACGTTGATACACTTTCTTGTATAGTTCAAAGCCCTGACTGGAGTTTTACGTTTCATTGACACCTTCATCCACAAACAAATATCATCAGCAAATTGAGCTAAAGTGGTATCTTTGGACAAGTCTTTCGGAAGATCAGCTAAAAGGATGTTAAACAAAATTGGAGAAATAACCGATCCTTGAGGCAGACCCATACTTAGCTGTCTGGGGTTTGAATATGAATTTCCAAGCTTTACCTGTATAAACCTATTAGATAGAAAGCTGGCAATGTAATTGTACGTGTTACCTGTTATGCCTATGTGTTTTTAGTTTACAGAGAAGGCGAGTGTGCCAAACTTGATCGTATGCTTTTCGGACATCAAAAAATGTCGCTAGTATATTTTTTTTTCGCCTTGCGAACTGCTGCTTTACTTGAGTTGTTAATTTAACGAGATGTTCAGTTGTAGATCTGCCTTTTCGAAAGCCAGCTTGGTTGACAGGTATTACTTATATTTTTTTCGCAGTAATGAACTAGTCTATTTAAAACAATCTTTTCCATTAGTTTGCATGTGTGGGATGTTAAGGCGATTGGACGATAGCTGTTTTTTATCTGCTCTGGGCTTTCCTTGTTTGTGTATTGGAATAATGATTGAGTGCTTCCAGACGAGAGGGATATTACCATCAGACCAGCATTTCTGTAGAAGAAAACGAAGAAATTCTATAACATTATCTGGCAAGTGTCCCAGCATTTCATTTGAGATTCCGTCTAAACCAACGATGTTTTCTTCTTAAGACTTGAAATACATTCTTTTACTTCGTACAATGTTATATCAGCATTTATATACGATTCATTTATATTATTTGTTTCTCTATGTGTTCTATTTTTTTTCTTGATTTTCTCTATATCTCCTGTCTTTCTCTGAGAGAGTCCAGTTTCTACTATAATTTGCAAACATTTCAGCAAATTCTCAGCTTTTTCTAGATTTGTAGGTATATCTGAGTTGTCCAATTTGATAGGACACTGTGGCAAGTTAATTCCATTCTTCATAGTTTTTAATTTTTCCCAGACTTTTTGCATGTCCTTGTGATTTGATATTTCATTTATGCAAAAAAAATAGACCAATATTGCCTTTTTTTGTGCATTAACCATATTGGCTTTGTTTTTTGCTTTTTTTTCTCTCTAAAAGATTTGGGACAGACTTATCTCTTAAATACATTCTAAATTTTGATATCTTTTCCTCCTTTGCTTCTTCACAAGCTTGATTCCACCAAATATTACCCGAATGCTTGTGAGATCTTACTGACTTGCACCGCGGGATAGATTCATTGCAGCATCTAGGACTGCATTTGTAAATAAAGTATATATAAGGTATTGACATCTTTGTTGTTTGCGTCATTAACTTCAAATGTAGATAGTAAACTTGAAAATTATCCCCCATTTGCAAGTCTATAGTTATACTTGGGTACTTTTGTCCTTGGTTGGATCTGTTGATTGAGATTTTTTTAGTTTCAAAACAAGTGACAATAGGTAAATGATCACTATGTAGGTTGTCATCAAGTGTATTCCAGCTGCAGACCGGTGCCACATCTGGGGACACTAAAGTTAGATCAATGGCACTCGCTCTATGACTAGGATTATCAGGAATACGAGTTATTATTCGACCATCATTAAGGAGATAGAAGGAAGCATCAACAATGTTTTCAACGAAACGATTACTTGTAATTGATTGACAGTCCTTCTCCCAAAAATGGTGAATGTGCATTGAAATCTCCTGCAATGAGAAATTTTTTTTACCTTGGTCCGTCTGAAGTGTTCGAATCCACTCTGTGTTAAAATCATTTGGACCCTTTGGTAGGTAAACAGATATGACAGTTAAGAGTGAAGAGTTCAACTGAACTGTCACGGCACAAGAATTAAGATTGGGAATATTTGGTGGAATAGGGTTAGGGCATGAAGTGTACTTTACCCCTTCATGAATATATATAGCTGTACTGATTTTCCCATCGGTATCTATCTTCTGATGTATAGGGGGAAAATAATAGTTTTTTTTATTTTAGGCAACTTGTCTCTTTTAACGTTTAGAGACTGAAGAGCTAAAAGTTGGTATTCATGGTGCGCCAGGTGTTGCACGAGGTGATCCAAGTTCGTACTGATGGAGCGACAGTTCCACTGGAATACGCTGAAGTTACTTTCCGCAGACATCAACTAAATCTTTCACAATCTGATAAGTTAACAGGAAATAAAATAATAATAATAACGATAATGATAACGTCCTATTATTTAAGGGGAAAAAAAATTGCATGTGCAGTCAAAAATTAGCCGACAAAAATCACAGCAGTTATTTGCGCGCAACGCAGTCTAAGGGCACGGAGGTAAGTGAATTCGCAAGTGTGACAGACGTATGTGACAATTCTTAGAATACTGGCCAGTCTCCTAGGACGTCAAATGGGTTGAACCAGCTGCGGTCGGGGTAGGGTGGACGTAGAAAGGGTCGGGCATAGCGGGCTGGCTTCCTGGGCGTTTCCCACACAGAAGATCCCTGACGTGTCGCCCCACGTTCCCTGCCAGCAGACTGGTCCCCCTCTGTGACAGGTGGCAGTTGTCCTTGAGATGGTAAGGCCTTATGTTATGATGATCGACGAGCGTGATGTTGTTCACGTCGAACAGCTCGGAGGTGAGGATGGCATTAAATAACTGCCGATTTACCCTCCATCTTCAGGTCTTTCACTGTGGGAACTTTGCTGACGACGAATCTGGTGTTAGGATTCTTTCTTGATGCGTCTTTAAGTGACTTAACAAAGGTGTTGCACAGCTTATTTGGCTCTCTTGTCTTCAAGTCGTTAATCCCACAGTGGATACCACAGCATCAAGATGAGGTTCTTTTGTAGCTATCTCCTGCAAGTGATCTTGAGTTATTTTTCAAGTGTTGCTTCGTTGTTTTGAAGGTTTGAAATGATAAGATCGACCAAGGCGTGTTTCTTGTACTCCGTTCATAACAGAGTCGTGAAGAATAAGAACATTCGGTAGATCGGAACTAGTATTCGATTTCTTTTTGGAATCTACACAAGATGACGAGATTTGTACTTGACGTCATCTCTTGACTGGTCAGCCTTGGAAGGTTTGGCGTCATTTGTCTTCGAAAGGCTAGGGCAGACACACCCTTTTGTTAGTCCCACCTTTTTCTTCGATATTTTTTTCTGCAGCAGACGTCTTGTGCTGTGCAGGATGACTCGCAACGCCTGACGACAATCGACTTCCCGCCACTTCAGCGTAGGTGGTCCAGCTGGAGGGCAGGGGTCGGTTTGAGTTTCCGTGGTCGTCATGGAAACTTTCGGCTTGGCGATGTTCTGAATTATGCCGTTTTGAAACTCCACTGCTTTTTCAAGGGAGGATATTCGGCAGCAAAGATTTAAAATGACTTGCCGTAAGTCAGGCGCTGCGTCCGATGTTGAGCACAGCACAGGTGTTGAGATGACGCCGCTGCACACTGACGCGTTCGAAGACTCCACTGTCGTTGGTGTTGGATCAGTGGACGGCTTCTCGCTTCGTGGGTTGCATTGATGGCTCTCCGAACGATCGGACGTGTTTGCGTTCGAAGCTGACCATCGTTGGGAAGCCCGAGTTATCCGTTTGCATGCAGGAGTGCCGTTACTTCTTGATTTCATGTCTAGCCACTTGCAAAAACTTTTACCTCGCGAGAAAAAGGCGCGCGCGCGCGCGTGTGTGTGTGTGTGTATGTGTGTGTGTGTGTATAGGCCTATATATGTGTGTGTCTGCGTACGTGCGCGCACGCGTGTGTGTGTGCGCGTGCATGCGTGCGCGCGTGCATGCGTGTGTGTGTGTTTGCACGCGCACGTAATGCGTGCGTATGTGTTTGTGCACGTGCGTGCGCGCGCGCGTGTGTTTGCCCTGCGTGAGTGCGTGCGTGTGCGTGTGTGTGTGTGTGTGTGTGTGTGTTCTTATGGAGCAAATTTCATGTGTGTGTGTGTGTGTGTGTGTGTGTGTGTGTGTGTGTGTTTTTTCTTACGGAGCAAATTTCACGTGTGTGTGTGTGTGTTCGTTCTTACGGTGCAAATCGATGAAGACAGTGATGCTGTCCAAGGCCATAGGGGGAATAAACACTAAAATTATGTCTCGACTATTCAGAATGAGCACCAGTCTATGGCCTGCCTATGTCGATAAAAAGTTTTAAAATTGTGTCTAAACACCAAAACTATGTGTCAACTGTTCAAAATATGCGCCAGTCTATGGCTTACCGAAATCAATCAACATTTTAAAGTTGTGAAGAAGCACCAGAACTATATGTAGACTGTCCAAAATGTGCACAGGTCTATGGCTTTTCAAAGTCGCTAAACGGTTTTAATTTGTGATTAAACACCCAAATTGTTTTTTGGATTGTCCAAAATATGTACTAACCTATGGCTTGGCAAAGTCGATAAAAATTTTAAATTTGTGAATAAACACCAAGACTAAGTCTGGACTGTCTAAAACATGCACTAGCTTATGGCTTGCCGAAGTCGATAAACTCATGCTTGTTCAGGAAGTCAGAAGACAAAAAATGGTCACATTTTGTTCTGCTGATGACCATTAAATGCTACTAACAAACGAGCTAGTCCACGAACAAACTAAAGAGCTGAATAAATCAGTCGAGCAATAAAATAGGATGGTTAAAAAACGACGAAGAGAAAGGAGACTGAGGTTCTAATTTTAAATTGGCTCCGGGCTAAGGTGTTCGGAGTGAGGAAATGGAAGGTGAAAGAGAATCTCCTTGAAAAAAGTTTAACCTTTAGTATATAGGAACGGCTCAATTTGTTTTATTCCTC
The DNA here is from genome assembly GCA_016801955.1 of Conus betulinus. Taxonomy (NCBI): domain Eukaryota; kingdom Metazoa; phylum Mollusca; class Gastropoda; order Neogastropoda; family Conidae; genus Conus; species Conus betulinus. The sequence continues at coordinate 799 of JADBJO010004362.1, read as the reverse complement.
CATCCTACATCCAGCCACTTTTATTCTTTTTGATAACACTTGAAGATGAAGAACAATTTCCGTCCTTGCACCCTCTCGGCAGCTGCACGCGCGTTTCGGACTTCAGTTCTGGAGTTGTAGAACATTTGAACGTCAGGTTCCTTATTACGTCACTCTTTTACGTCATAGTATCTGCTCTCGAGAATATTCTACAATAAGACATGAGGGAGGAAGTTCTTGGAATCTGGAAAATGTCTGATAATGAGAGTTTTGAGTCCATTAGTTTTTCCATTCCATATTTGAAGTGTTTGTGGATTCCATAATATGGTGAGTAATGTTAAATCTTTATATTCTTCCGCAGAACGGAGGTCAACCACCATCATGTACGAGCAGTACATCCACAGAATCATTAAGAACTTCTTAAAGAAGGCCAACAGTGCCCTTTTTGTAAAAACTGGTCATTAAAGAATAGGCTGTAAAAAGCGTTGTGTAGTGTTAGACTGTCATTTCGAAGAATGACCATTATTTTGGATATTCTGTAGTTTTAGGGACACCATTTAAAATCCTACAAGATAACATTCTCTTGAAAAGTGGCTTCTTAGATAAACAGTTAAGCCTGAACTGAATTAATTATGCAAAGAAGTACGAAGTAATAATTCACAAAATAGCAGGCAAGGAAGAAAACGACTCGCAATGTATTTTAAAAAAAAAAAAAAAAAAAAGGGGGGGGGGGGGGGGGGGTGTTTGAAAGGCATAACTGTCAAAGGGAGAAAATTCGTTCAAAATCTTGAGCATGCTATTGAGCAGAGTTACTTCCCGT
>JADBJO010004361.1:179903-197403 GCA_016801955.1 Conus betulinus | reverse complement strand
GAATAATAATATCTCCTTTACTCCAGTCTCGTATCATTCTTTGAACGTTCGCAACTTTCTGCTTCCAATTGTCTTCAATACATTTAGCCATCTTATCTCTTGGAACATATATACCTAAAGTTTGTATTTTATCAACCATTAAAAAAGGTACATTGTGTTCGTCTAGCTGTCTGCCCATTCTTAATATTCTAGTTTTATTGATGTTCAGTTTCAGACCGGAGAAGTTTTCAAACGTTTCAAGATACCGTAGGATCTAATCAGATCTTCTCGATTTTTAAGAAATAATGTGGTATCATCGGCCATTTGTTTTATTTTGATACATTTATTTTTTAATCGGTTTATGGCTGGCGCTTAGATGCCAAATTTTGCAATATTCCTGATTTTTATTGCTAAAAGTTTTAAGGCCAGGTCGGATGCCAAAGGAGAGAAAGGACAGCCTTGTCTAATACCACAGTTCACAGTTCATCACAGTTTGACAGTGTTAATGGCAATCATCTTTTAACAGTCCCTGGGCCACTGTTTCATCAGGATCCACTGCACGAATCAGCACCTACATTTAATGGATTCTCAACGGGGTTCCCATTATAGCCTTGCATAAAGTTTCATGAAGATCATTAGTGTGAGTTTTGTGTAATTTAGTTGACACATGATACAAAACAAACCAAAAAAAAAAAAGGAGAACAAGGGTGAAAAACATGACTTCCTTGGCGGGAGCAATAATATGTCTATGATGAGTGAACACTCCCATTGTAGCAGCATGTTTTGCAGCCAAGCTCATAGATCACTGAAAGCAAGCCCTTACAATGAAAAGAGACACAATGTGTAGCGGTTAGTAGCCCATTGTTGTAAATGCCTTTTTGCCATTCATGGTTTTGTTTTTTTTAATGTTTTTGTTTGTTGGTTAATTTTTGTGTTTGTGCGTGGAAGGTGTACGTCTGTGTGTCAACCCTACCTGAAGTCTCTTTTACTCTGCTTCCTCCTTCGTTCTCTTGCTTGCCTTTCGCTGTCGCTTCACTTTCTGGGAGTGAATGGATGTTGGGGTCAGGATTCTAAAATCGAACGGCGCGGCAACTTCGATGTAATTTGCGCCCAGCTTTCTGTATTTTTTTTTACTTTGACTCGATGTGTAACAGAGGTGACAAACTGGGTGCTAGCGCCAAGAAAAGGAACTGTGCCGTCCGATCTGCTGTCAGTTTCCAATATAAAATATTCATTTGCATGTCGGTTTCAGCCGACTGACATTTTATTTACGGGTAGTAAGTTTCTGGATTACCCAGTGTTACATAACAACAATGGCCAATAATACTGTGAAGATATACACCTACAACTGTAATGGATTAAATAACAGTACAAAGAGGAAAGATGTATTGATTTATTTAAGGAAACAAGAAAAGGGCAATATATTTCTCGTTCAAGAGACTCACCAACCACTTCAGTCTGAGAAATTTGTAAGATCCTGTTGGGGTTATGAGTGTTTCCTTGCTGGTGCAGACACTAACAGAGCTGGAGTTGCCATACTGTTTTAAGAATAACTTTGAATACAAAGTACATAGGGTGCAAAGGGATCCAGTGGGGCATTATATTGTTATGGATGTTACAATAATGAATAAGAGATTAACCCTGGCAAATGTGTATGGCCCAAGTTTGGGCGATGATCCTGATTTTTTTACAAACGTGTTCCAGATAATTCATCAATTTAATAATTGGTATATGATTATAGGTGGGGGACTGGAATGTAGTATTGAATTCAGGAATTGACGCCCGAAACTATTCCAGTTGTGTAAGTAGACCTAGAAGTAGAAGAGTTATCCTGGACTTAATGAATGAACATGACTTAGCTGATGTCTGGCGAGAGTCATACCCAGAGAAACCAGGCTATACTTGGAGAAAATTTAACTCCATTAAACAGAGTCGTTTGGATTATTTTCTCATTTCTAAAGAATTGATAAAGGATGTCAGTGGTATGGATATTTTGCCGAGTTATCGCTCAGATCATTCGGCAGTGTCCATCCTGTTCAATGAAAACAAGGGAAAAAAAAATAGACAATATTGGAAATTTAATAATTCTTTGCTAAATGATAAACACTACATAGAGCTTGTAAAGCAAGTGATACTGAATACTAAAAACAGTATGCTGTTCCTGTATATGATTTTGAAAATATTCACTGTATTTCCAATGAGTGCATTGCCTTCACAATAAATGACCAACTCTTTTTTGAAATGTTACTCTTGGAAATTCGGGGGGAAAACTATTGCCTACTCTGTTCACACAAAAAAAAGAGGGAAGAAAAATTGGAGTGCACTCTTTTGAAAGAAATAAAAGAATTAGAGCAGTCAGTAGACGAAGAATCTCTCTCCATATTAGAAGAATCGAAACTTAAACTGCAGGAGCTAAGATAAGATAAGAAATTACAAGGGATGAGAGAGTTCGATCAAGAGTTCAGTGGATACAGAATGGAGAAAAAGTTAGTAAATATTTTTTGTAGTCTTGAAAACCGAAATTATACAAGTAAGGCAATGCACACCTTGGAAAAAAGAGAATGGGGAAAACAACTTTTGATCAAGAAGAAATTTTAAAAGAAACAAAACAATTCTATGAAAATCTATATAGTGAGAAAGATATTCTTGACATGAGACCTGAATACTGTAATTCAAGAGATTCCAATACTTGATCAGGATGAAAAAAACAAAACAGTCTTGAAGGTCTTATAACATACGCAGAAGCTTGTGAGGTATTACAACAGATGAAAAATAATAAAAGTCCTGGGTCGGATGGCTACACAGCAGAATTTTACAAATTTTTCTTTCAAGATATTGGGACTTTTCTAATCCGTTCAATTAACTATGGCTTCTTAACTAGTCAAATGTCAGTGACACAGAGACAAGGAGTTATTACTTGCATTCCAAAAGAAAGACAAACCAAAACATTTGTTGAAAAACTGGCGCCCAATATCGCTTCTCAATACTTCTTACAAAATAGCATCTGCTTGTGTGGCCAGCAGACTTAAGACAATTTTGTCAAAAATAATCCACCCTGATCAGAAAGGATTCATGAAAGGAAGATATATTGGAGAAAACATTAGACTTATATATGATCTTTTGGTACATACGGAAGCTGAAAATATCCCTGGTTTACTACTTTTAGTAGACTTTGAAAAAGCGTTTGATAGTGTTTCATGGACATTTATTCAAAAGGCATTGAAAGTTTTAATTTTGGTCAAGACATTCAAAGATGGGTATGTGCCTTTTATAAGAATATTAACACCTGTGTGTCTGTAAATGGCCTTTACTCTGAATGGTTCAATGTGTGCAGAGGTGTTCGTCAGGGTGATCCGTTGTCTCCATATTTGTATTTGATTTGTGCAGAGGTTATGTCCATCATGATACGTAAAAATGATAGAATTAAAGGTATTAAAATTAATAATACTGAAGTCCTACTTTCTCAATTTGCTGACGATACCACTCTTTGTCTTGACGGTAGTGAAAAGTCATTGCGAGAAGCTGTCAGGATTCTTAATCTTTTGCACAACTTTCTGGCTTGAAAATTAACGGTGAAAAAACCCAGTTAGTATGGATTGGTAGTAGGAAAAAGTCACAAGTAAGATATCTACGAGACCAAAATTTTTGTTGGAATCCAGGAATTTTCAAAATATTAGGAATCAAATTCTCCCTTGAGATTGATCGCATTGTGCAGATTAATTTTGAAGGAAAACTTGATGAAGTTATTAGAAGGATTTTACATAAATGGTCAAAGAGACAGCTAACTCATTTGGAAAAAATTGCTGTCATAAAATGTTTAGCAATGTCAAAACTGACATATTATTTCTCAATCTACCAGACCCCCTTGCCACGCCTTATTACAAGAGCTTGACTCCCTTTTGTTTTAACTTTTTGTGGGATGGAAAAGAAGCAGAATAAGTAAGAAAGTTGTTTGTGGTGAATATATGTCTGGAGGACTGAAGATGTTGAATATTTTTCATATTTGAGCACGCTGAAAATAAGTTGGTTGAGAAAATTATTTTCCTCTCAGTCTACCTTACAGACACATTATATATTCAACCTGTATCCACACTTAGACAAGTTAAATAAAGTAGGAAGTGAGTATGTTCAGATACTTTTACACAGGCTGAACAATCCCTTTTGGAAGGATGTTCTGAAACACTATAAAAAGTTCTGTCAAAAAAATGTTCCTCAAAATATCCATGATTTTAACTTTGAGTTTATATTCTATACATTGACATATTGAGAGCTAGACATACTATCTTCTTGAAAAGCTGGTTTGATAAAAAAACCATATACTATATTTATCAACTACTAGATGAGGAAGGGAACTTTTACAGTTATCAGCACTTCCAACGTGAATATCCAGACATTGTAACAGATTTTCTCCCTTATAATGGAATTATTCAAGCTATAAAAAACTATCAAACCAGGAAGGGTGTTCAGCCTATTGCAGGATACAAGATGCAAGGGAATTTAAGTTGGAAACTAATTTATAAAGGGAATAAATATGTGCAACAAGTATTTAATGATGGACAATATATCGCCACAGGTATAGCCAAGTGGAATAGACAATTTTTGAACTTAAACTGGAAAAATATTTTCCAAACGTGCATGTACACAAGTTCAGATGCCCAGCTAAGATGGCTACAGACCCGCATTATACATAGAATCTTACCGACTAACCGGTACTTACATTTGCGCCAAGTCATCGACTCCCCTATTTGTGATTTTTTGTCAAAATGAAGAAGAAACACATTGAACATTTATTGTGGAATTGCCCCTTTACTAATGATTTCTGGCTGGGTCTTCAGAGATTTATTGTTCACCAAGTAATTAGTTGTACAAATTAAAGTTTTTCCAAAACATATGTTTTGTTTGGAGCAGATGGACACACTGTTCCAGATCAAATTATGAATTTAATCCTGTTATTGGCAAAACTATATATTTACAAATGTAAATGGAGAAAGACAATTCCACTTGTAAATGTATTCCTTGCTTTTTTTGAAAGACAGGTATGGTTTAGAAAGATACCGGTATGTTATTATTGGCAAACTTGACAAGTTTAAGCAAGCTTGGTACCCATATGAAAACCTTGTATCTTAACTTAAATGTCAAAATACCTGTGCCTCAAACAGGAAAGTGTGTGTGTGTGTGTGTGTGTGTGTGTGTGTGTGTGTGTGTGTGTGTGTGTGTGTGTGTGTGTGTGTGTGTGTGTGATAGTACTGCTACTGTTTGTTTATATATTTATTTGTTGTACTCCATTTTCTTTCTTCTTCCCATTCAAACTATTTGTAAAATAAGGGGGGAAAAGTTCTCTCCCTTCATTCATTCATCTTGATGTTTGTATCCTCTGGAAATTAGCAACATTAGTGCCACTGATTGTAATTTTGTGTGTATTAAGTTTGTTATAACTTTTACACCATTGCACTATGTTTAATGTTGCTAAGTCAAACTATACTTTTTCAATAACACAACATGTTGATGAACAAATGAGAGCATGAATGCAGGAATTGTGGAATGGAGGGATGAAGAGAGAATTGAATTAAAAAAAAAAAAAAAAAAAATGAAAAGAGACACAGAGGACGAGCTATGCTCGTAACTGTCATGTAGCCGCAACATGCCTGAAAGGCTTATAAGATGAAATACAAGCAAATGCATGCGCCAACTTCACTTTGAAAATACGCTGATGTTTTCTCTTCAGAGGAAAAAAATCTGTGCAAAAATTAATGTCTTAACTGAAATCCTGGGCATTTTTCAGACACTGTACAAGAATGTCAAAATGGGCCTTGCTCGAGATGACAGTATTTTATATGTGTTTTTACTATGTTGTGCCTGCAAAGTTATTAACATTGTTTCCCATTTCTTTGCTTTTTTCTGGCAACCTAGGAGCCTCAGCAAAATTCCAACCATGTTGTCGTCAAATAACGGCCCTCATTTATTTTGAACTGCCTTTGCTCACCCCTCTACTTACTAGAACAGTCTTTCATCCACTGTATTATAGAGTCATGGCCTTTAATGTTGATAGGAAAAAGCTAAGTCACCTGTCATCTATCTCATCAAAAAGTACATTATTACGCGTTCCTTTCCAGGCTTCCTAATCGTGTCTCTTCCTACCTCTTCACCTACAGTTGCCTTGTTGTTAGCGTCTCTAGAGCTCCCCATCCTCCACCCCCATCCCTTACTCCTCCTCTCCCTAAAGAAAAGCAAAACGCCACCCCATGTTCAGTTTCAATGCAGCCCAACAGCCCAACAGCCCAAACTGGGCCTCTTGGGGGCTGTCACCACAGAGAAAAAGATGTCTAAGCTCAGTCCGAAACCGTGAACAAAACCCGCCTGTCCTAACAGAAAAAAGACAACAAATAGAAGACAGCTGTTAAACGTAACAGCTACGTATTGACAGTCAACTTTGTTACTCATGCTTAGATTGAACAAAGTCCTACACATTCATGCATTTGCATGCTGGTGCCACAAAATAGCGTAAAAAGCTACATAGTCACTTACACACTACAGAATAAACACCGAAGTCCGCTCTGAAATGTCTTCACATTTTCACTTCCAAGACCCCTGACGATGACACAAAAGCTGACAAATACTCAAACATGGGAAGGAAATGGAAATGGGTATAAAACACTTTTACAATAAAGAGAGGTGAACGGGCCACAGAGAGATGGCCCCATTTATCTTTTAGGTGCATCCCTCTTCCCTTTGTAACTGAGGTGTGCACTTCTGCTTCCCTCATTATCTGAATGCACCATGTACCACCTGTCTATTTATTAGGAAAATATACCACAGTTCTACTCATCCTTAAGATGCGCCACAGCTCCATTTATTATGCACCACAGCTCCATTTATCATTAAGATGCACACAGCTCCATTTATTATTAAGATGCACCACACTGCTCCATTTATTATTAAGATGTACCAATGCTTCGTCTATTATCTCGATGCAACACTGCTCCATTTCCCATTGAGATGCACCACTGCTGCATGTTTATTACTACGCCACACTGCCGTCCGCATTTATTGTTAAGATGCGCCATCGCTCCATTCGTTTTTAAGGTACACCATTGCTATATTTATTATCAAGATGCTTCATTCTATTTGTTATCATTATGAAGACGTACCACTCCACTGATTACTGAGGTACACCACTGCTCCGTCCAATATTAATGCACACTAATGCTCCGTTTATGATTAAGGTGCATCATTCCTCCATTTATTATTAATATGCACCATTGTTCCACTTATTTAAGATGCACTGCTGCTCCATTTATGATAGAGGTGCACCTGTACTCAATGTGTCTTCCAGGTGTATTACTGCTTTATTCATTGTCAAATAGCATTACTGATCCATCACTACGGTACCCTAATGCTCCACTTATTAATCAAGTGTTCCATTGCTCTATTTATTGTCATGGTGTGACACTGCTCCATTTATTATTGAGGGACGTCACTGCTCTATTTATCATGAAGGCGTTGAACTGCCCCACTATGACGAAATGTGCATCTGTACTAAATCTGTTACCAGGTGTACCATTGCTCCATTTATTACCGGGGTGACCCATTTTCTGACTGATGTGCCCGCAAACAAAGACTAGGAACTGACGAGGTGCCAAAAACGGTGTGGGGTCATTACTTTGAGGCGTCCAGTGACTCCTACTGTCGAGCAGAGAGCTTTGCAGGGCACAAAACAAGGGAATGACTGAGGCAGGCAGAGAGAGGGATGAGAGCTGTTGAGCTGCAGGGTTTTGTGTGTCCCATTCGTCTATGCTTGACGCTGATGGGATTTTAATTCAACATCGCGTCAGGGATGGTGTATTTCTGTTGATTTTTTTCATTGACTGGTTGACATTCAGTGTGTGTGTGTGTGAGTGTGTGTGTGTGTGTGTGTGTGTGTGTGTGTGTGTGTGTGTGTGTGTGATACACCATTGCTCCTTTTTATCATTGAAATACAACACTTTTGCATCACCGCCCCATTTATAGTTAACATGTGACTTCTACATTTCTCGTTGAAGTGCATTGCTGCTTTTGTCTTTTCAAGGTTCAGTGTTTTCCGAACAGTTGGGTCAGGTATGGGCCTGCAGACAAGACAACAAACTGACGAGATGTGGGAGACATGAGAGATCATTATGTTTAATCATCAAACGGCTCTCACGATCGAACAGACAGCTGCAACAATTTTTTTTTTACGGGAATGACTAAGGCAGGCAGAGAGTGAAGAGCTGTTGAGTGGATTGGTGTGTTTCCAATCGTTTTGTGGTCAATACTGATGGGATTGAAATTCGACATCCTGACAGTGATGGATTAAAAAACAAATGATTGACATTTTCCAAGCAACGTAACACGCACGCACGCAAGCAGCACGCCACACACAGCAACACACGAAACACACAACACACACACCACCACACACACACACACCACACACACACACACGTCTACTTAGCGGTTAGTTCTTGATGTGCCTAGGGACAAGGACGATGGATCTGACAAGGACCAAAACAATGGGTCATATTTTTTCAAGTCAAGGCAGGTAATGTGGAAAAGAGAGCTCGGTACTGACGACAAGCGAGAATGGTGAGGGGCAAACCAAGAGCGGACCAAAACAAGTTTACATGGCTGAGGGCAAACAAGAGATGGACAAGAATCGACTCGTGGTGCCGCATTCCTCTAGGTTCTCGCCTAAGGGATTTAACGAGGATCCTGGATTGCAAATATTTCTTTTTCTAGTTTTGTCTGTTTGATTTTTGGTTATCATTTTGTTCACTCTGAATGATATTTTCTTTTGTCCGAGCTCCACGAGCTCTCGTCTTCTCTCTCTCTCTCTCATCTTCTCTCTCTCTCTCTCTATTCTTCTACTCTCTCTCTCTCTCTGGCCCTTCCTTCCACGTTCTGGATATTTCTTGTCTCTGCTGACCTTAAGGGATCATTTTTATGTCCGAGTAGAGAGATTAGAATGGGAGACATGTCTTTTTAGCTTTTCTCTATCGTCATAGCGCTCTATTCTTCTAGTCTCTTCTAGGATCTCGTCTCTCTCTCATAGGCGCTCCGATCTCTCGCCCTTCTTGTCCACCACTTCGTCTTTTATTGATTTATGGTCGGTTTTATTGATAAGAGTCAAAGTGGTTGACGTATTTTTAAGTTCATTGTGGTCCGCCCCCATTTTTTTTTTTGTCTACCATATTATGTAGTGACTTTTGTGTTGATTGTATGCTATCGATATTCTCTCTCTCTGTCTTTATTTTCTCATCCTACGTTTTTATCTATTTTTTTTTTATTTCGTACGTTATATTTATCACTCTCTCTGCTATTCTCCTCTCTTTCTTGTTTCTTTTTCTCCCCCTCTTTACTGTCTGTCGGTCTGTCACGTGTCTCTTTTGTCCTGTCGTCATACTCCTTTTTTTCTCTTACTTTTTTTTTTTTTTTTTGCTTTTGTTCCACGCTTTTTTTCTTCTCTTGCTATCTCTTTCCCCCTCTGCTTTTTCTGAACAGGATGCAGCACTGATCTTGCAAGAACCAGATCAATGGTGTAGGGGGGTACAACCCTGCACCAATAAAACCACCAGAAAAACTGGTTTCCAAGGAGCAGCACTGTAATCATATCATAATCTTTCCTTTCCATTCAGTCTGCCCCAGATCACATTCAAAACTACGGACCTGTTCCTCAGCGGGTGATTTCCATGGCTTTTCAAGCCAGCCGCACAGAAGGTCATTTGTTAGGCGAATCTTTTGTGCCAAAACGTGTTTTTTTTTTTTAATAAAAGAGTTTACACAGTGTAGTTTCTGGTATAAGTCGTTTTTTCGTTTTTTTTTCTAAATCAGACAAATGTTGACTCTAATGAATAGAGGTTCTAAAAATAGAAAATATTACCAGCCGCCGTGGCGAAGTGGTTAGCGTCGCGGACTCCCGGCTGGGAGGTCGTGGGTTCGAAATCCCATTTAGAAGTCATGTGGGTTTTTCTGCCCTGACCGGCTCCTACCCAGAGTTGAGTTTGCTGCGGACTCAGTGGGAAGACTGGGGACAAACAGTCGAGTTTCATCCATTAATGGATGCGTTTTCTGAGAGTGTTGCTCAAATTTCTGACCAAACACTGCAGGTGTCTGTTTCTCTCGGGCTGGTTGACGCCGGGATATATTATGAAAGGAAGCGTAGAGTACAGCCCTGTCATGTAGTCTCAGACCGAAATGGAAATCTGTAGCATCATCTTAATCATCCTCATTCTCATCGATCAGCATAAAAAAAGTCTCAAATTCTGTGGCCCTTTATGCCCTGCTCTCATGGTGACCTTCAATTTCGATGTCCTCTCCACGTCTGTGGCCTTGGTTTGGTTCCGTCGGGCCACCGGTATCGGCGGCGGGGGGGCTGTCGTTGGACGGACGTGGTGGCGCCCTCCGGAGGGAGAGCTCACTCACGCCGGCTCCGCGACTAAGCAATTATTGTCGTCAGTAGGGGGCTTAATAGGTGGCGTCCTGCGTATGTTAGATCAGAACAGGCGCCACTGAACACCACTGAAGTGACTCGGCAGCAGTTGCAGTGTCTTCTACGGTGGGTTGCATCTTGACGACTTGACATGACCTGCTCCCTGTGGATTGCCGGTGCCGGGGCTGTGGCGGGGCCCACCGGGCTGTGGCTGTGGACGGGGTGTCGGAATGAGTGGCGTGGGTGCACTGCCTCTGAGGGGCGCAGAGGTTGGGACAGCAAAAAAAAAAAAAAAAAAAAAAAAAAAAAAAAAAAAAAAAAATTTACCTATTTATAACAACCATTCCCCCCCCCCCATCCCCAACGATGTTTCCAAACAATAATGGTTTCTTGGACTGATAGGAAACCAGTTCCTGAGAATGCTGGTTCTTTCTTAGATGAGGGCGATAAGGTCTAATATGCCCCCCTCCCCCCCTCTCCCCCCCTCCCCCCCCATCCCATCCAAACAGTAATGGTTTTCTGACTGATAAGAAAAGTCCTGAGAATGCCGGCGGTCTTTCTTAGATGAGGGCGTTAAGGTCTAATATGCCGCCCCTCCTTCTGATGCGTTAAGTCATTCAGGATCAACGTTCGGACCAAACAAAGGTGATATAGTGGATGAAAAACAGTTCCTTTCAAGCGATTTTTCGAGTGGAAGGAATCAATCTAAAACCACGCATACACCACCAGAATGATAACACATAAGATAAACAACCAAAATGCCAGTGTTCAAATTCGGCGCCAGCATGATTTGAACCTACATTATCTGGCTGACAGCTCCTCGCTCTGAGCCCCTCACACACACACACACACACACAACACACACACACACACCACACACACACACACACACACACACATTCCCCCGCCCATTTCCAATTCCAGACTTCTTGTAACCTTACCACCTTGGTTTCATTTGTTTCCGGACACACTGTACTGCTAGATAGAGAGGTTGCACGTGCAGGACGCCCGGAAATGACCGAGACATAAGGGCCCGAGAACAAGAGCTACCACGCTGTCCACCCTTTCTTCTGCAATATGTCAGTCTGTACCTGCTACCGATGACTGTGTTAGAAACCTTTGTGGCGTCAATTGCGGAGAGGCGGAAGACAGAAAGACAGACAGACAGACCAGACAGACAGACCCCACCGGACAGACACCCCCGAGCGAGCCGACCGATGAGAGAGACGGGAGAGAGGGGATGGAACTAGATGGAAGAGACAGAGAAGTGAGGGTGGAGAGAACGAGATGGACCCGCGAGACCCTGAGAGGAGGGAGAGAAGAAGAGAGGAGAGAAGCCAGAGACAGAAAGTGAGTGGAGATAGTGAGATAGAGATAGAAGGAGGACAGGAACGAAAACGGATTTAGAATTAGGAATACAAAGAGGACAGACGAGACGAGGTCGAGGAGTGTGTTACAACCAGAAGGAGAAGAAGATGAAAGAAGAGCGCCGGGGTGCGTGGTGGTTGTGACTTGTGGGTGTGGGGGGGGAGGGGAGACAGAGAGAGAAGAAGAGAGAATCTACACTGAAAGAGGAAGAGGAAGACTGACAGGGACAGAACAAAAAAAAAAAACAGGCAGGAAGCGAAGGCCAGGCAGGGGACAGGCAGGCAGGCAGACGGACAGACAGACAGGCAGGAAAGACGGAACAGGGCAGGCAGGCAGGCAGGAGGCAGGCCGGGGGCAAGGCATGGACCAGACAGACGGAGATTGCAGGCCGACAGACAGACAGCCCACCGGCTAGGGCAGACCTCTTGGAAGAACAGAACGGGCGGGCAGCAGGCAGGCCCAGGCAGGCAGACCGACGGAGACGAGCAGCAGAGGCGACAGATAGACAGCGAGGAGAGGACAGACAGGACAAGGGCAGGGAGACAGGATCACACAGACAGACACAGGCAGGCGGGCAAGACAGCCGGCAGAGGGCAGACAGACAGGGCAGAACAGGCAGACAGCCAGGGCAGGCGACAGAAAGAAACGGCAGGCAGGGACGACGGAGAGGAGGCAGACAGACAAGAATGCGGACAGACGGCCAGAAATGTGGGCAAAGCACAGGCGAAAGAGAGAATAGGTAGAGACAAGGGAGAGAGCCAGAGGGGGGGTGGGGGGAGGCGGGTTGGGATGGCACATGGTGGAAATTGGGAGGGAGAGACTGAGATGGGATGTTCCAAATCGATTGAGAAAAAACCAAGGACACCCTAAACGATCTCGGTGAAATTGGGAAATAAACAACCATCATCACTATCAAAACTCGGAGGGATCCAGAATCAAGAAGGGAGAGAGAGAGACGCGAGAGCGCGAGACCGCAGGAGGATGTTTGTGGGTGGAGAGGGAGGGGAGGGAGCAGACGGAGAGGAGAGAGAGAGGAGAGAGGAAGGAGAGAGAGAGAGCTGGAGGACGGGAGAGGTATGGAGGGAGTGTCGAGGGCGATGGGGTGGTGTACCGGGGGACTGCGAGAGAGTAGGCCAGGAACAGAACCAGATCAGCAGGACTTGTGTGTGTCAGAATAGATACAGACAGGACAGACAGGATAGACAGAGACGACGAGGACAGAGAGATGTGGAAGACAGAGGACAGAGACAGAGACAGATGGCAGATGACAGAGACAAGAAGGACAAGACAGAGACAGAGACAAGACACACAGACATGGGGACAGAGATATCTGTTATATATATATATAGAGAGGAGAGGAGAGCAGGGAGAGAGAGAGAGAGAGATGGGAGACGAGGCCCTGGACGAGAGAGAGAGAGGAGAGGAGGCCGGTAGACAGAGACAAAGGGACACAGAAGGACAACAACAGACGAGACAGAGGCCCAAAAACAGTGCAGAGACCAAGACATAGGGCATATAGACGTGTTGGTGGAAGTGGTAGTATCGCAACTGAATGCTTTTGAAAGGGTGGACACCCCGATGGGAGAAAACTATATAGAGCGAATAGGTTTTTGGACATGTGGGTGTGTTTGACGGAAGAAGACATGTGAACGGGGTATGGATGGAGGGCGATTGTCATTCAATAAAACAGATTATCAAATCAAACAATCCGCAGGCCAGTTTTTTCAACTCAAAATCCCATCACTGGCAACCACAGACCAGCTGCAGCACAACATCGCAACGCCCTAGCAAGCTCTTAGTGGGCCTCTTGTCCTCGTTCATTGTGCCCCATTTATTTCCTTGCTTTGGTTCACTTGCAAAATTTTCTGTGTCCCGACAGCCAGAGGCGCTTTGCGTCGAATGAACTGAGGGTGACCACTTTGAGGCAATTTCAGGAGTTCTACATACTGAAAGTACAATTAGATTCAGACAAACACAGTCACTACGAACTTCCAGGGACGCTGAGACAGGTGAAGGGTGGCTACAGCGAATTTTTTCAAGTGCTTTGCACGCGAGAACAGCCCCGTTGTTTACTTTCATTGGTTGACGTTTTAAAGACTGTGGTCACAACCGTGCAGCCCAATACACAGCAATTACTAACTATAGGCTTTTAACGCTCAACCCCTGCCCGACCTTTAACCTAAGCCGACCCTTTAACCCCCACACTATAACTTCTCGCTATTCTTTCCCATGTCATCTCGGGGTCTTCTCCTCTCCTCGCTCTCTCTCTTTTCGCGCGCTGTCTCCTCCCTCTTTCCTCTCTCTCTCATCTCTCTTTCTTCTGTCCGGATCTCTCTCTCTCGCTATCTTCGTTTGTTTGTTTGTTTTGTAAGAACCCCGCAGTGCAATTCCAAAAAGGAGCCATGTAACATACTGGTTCCATGCCCACACACCACAAACACTCCACTTGAAGGCACGCACAAACGCGCACATGCGCGCAATCACACTCTCTCTCTCCATCCTCTCCTCTCTCTCTCGCACACACACACCACACACACACACGACATACGCGCGCGCCGCGCGCGCGCGCGCGCGCACACACACACACACACACACATAGGAAGGCTTCACAACCGGCGCACGGGCGCACACACAACACATGGGGTTGGATAGAGGAGGGAGTTAAATTCATGAACAACACCAAAATAAACATACGCTGTGGAGTTTTGCATAAATAATCCCCGTTAGTGTCATCTACAGGTATCATAAAGCAGAGACAGACAGACAGACAGACAGACAGAGACGCGATATATAGAAGCAAATAGCAGAATGGCAGTCAGGCAGTCCAGGCAGACAGACATGGGAATGTTGGTCAAAGACAGCCCAGAGAAAGGTAGGGATCAGGGGGCTTTAGATGGGGTGGTGGGTATTGAGAGGGAATAGAGAGAGAAAAGAAAGTCAGTAATAGATCACACAAATCAGCCAGGCTTTTAAACTCAAATCCCATCAGCGTCAACCACATATGAAAAGCAGCACACACTTACAGGCCAGAGAGCATCTCAATAGCTCTTGTCCTCTTTGCTTGCCCCAATTATTTCCTCACTTTGTTCACGTGCAACCTTTCTGTGTGACAGCGAGAGGCGTAGAAAAGCAAATAAATAAGCTGACCTTAAATGACGTAACCTATTGCAGCAGCACTGAAAGCTAAAGACACTAGCAAGTATACCTGACTAAAGCTCTGAAGCTGTATTTCAGGGGAAAGCTGAAAAGATGAGAAGGTTCTAAGGTGATTTTTTTGTCAGTGCCATGGAACAATAAACGACCACATTGCTTAATACCAATTGTGACGCAGTTTACAGAATGTAGTGAATTTGCGTGGCCAGACACAAACATTACTAGCTTTTAAACCCAGCTTTGTCTGGTACCTAGCCATCTCTCTCTCTCTCTCTCTCTCTCTCTCCCATCTCTCTCTCTCTCTCTCTCCTCGTCTCTCTCTCTCTCTCTCTCTCTCTCGTCTTCCTCTCGGAAGCATCCTCTCGGTCTCCTCCACATCTCTCTCTCTCTCTAACTACCTATGTTTTCATATGCAGCAGGAATATGGGGCTTGAAGAAAATCTGCGGATGGAACCTACAAGCAGATTTAGTAGACAAGCATACGATATGTTACAACGTTATTACATCAGGAAAGCAATACTGGGTTACTACTGTAGAACGGGTTTTGCCAGTAAACGGATTTGGAGTAGTATAGCTCATCCAGGGGGTTAGCGATAAAAGTACGATGATGTTGGAATGAAAAGACTGTCTCATCCCATGCAGACATGTTCGCAATAATAAAAACATTCCGCCCCGATCACACCAATCATCAACGTCCGTTCCGTTCCACAATTACTCATAACAGAGAAGAGTTCCAAAATTCCTTTTAAAATGAGATCATCAGGCTCTGCGCAAGATACTTCAGGCACACATGTACAAGAGTATGTTGTTACCGTAAAAAGTCGTAATTATTTTGATTACTGAAAGTACATCATTATTTTATTTTTCTTCTACATGGTTTTGAATCCTGACATTAACATTTACGTATTGAGTTGACATTCATTTATGTTTGTTTCTTTCCATTGTATACATTTTCGACGCTGCCATGTTTTAATATATTATATATATATATATATATATATATATATATATATCCCTTGACTTAAGGGCTATGTGAAGACCATTCTTAATTTGAAAAAGTAATTGAAACATCTGAATCGTTCCTCTGTCTGTCTGTCTGTCTGTCTGTCTCTCTCTCTCTCTCTCTCTCTCTCTCTCCTCTCTCTCTCTCTCTCTCTCTCTCTCTCTCTCTCTAAATCCTTTTGCCCCTATTCAAATCTCTTTCCCACTGTAACTTATTAAAACAGCAGGTGCCTACAATACCTTCGTTCCTTAATCCCATTCAAAGTCGACCAGAGGCCCATTGAACTCGACAGTAACTGCGCTGTAACAAATCTCCCCGGGCCCCCCTCCATTCACCCCCCGTATGCCTAGATGACAGCAAAGGGCAGACCATTACTGTCCAGTATTCCCCACAGAAAGGTTGGGTCTAGCGGAATCTGTGATTAATTGTCTGCAAAGATGGGTACATTTTCCCGTGTTTACTGTGACCGTATGCTGGAAAGATGGGCACCAGTTTCCAGTGTTCTCTGTGACCGTATGGCTGTAAAGATGGGCACCAGTTTCCCGTGTACTCTGTCACTGTATGGCTGGAAAGATGGGCACCAGTGTCCCGTGTTTTCTGTCACTATGTGGCTGGAAAGATGGGCACAAGTGTCCCGTGTTCTCTGTCACTATATGGTTGGAAAGATGGGCACCAGTGTCCCGTGTTCTCTGTCACAGTATGGTTGGAAAGATGGGCACCAGTGTCCCGTGTCCTCTGTCACAATATGGTTGGAAAGATGGGCACCAGTTTCCCGTGTACTCTGTCACAGTATGGTTGGAAAGATGGGCACCAGTGTCCCGTGTTTTCTGTCACTATGTGGCTGGAAAGATGGGCACAAGTGTCCCGTGTTCTCTGTCACTATATGGCTGGAAAGATGGGCACCAGTGTCCCGTGTTCTCTGTCACAGTATGGTTGGAAAGATGGGCACCAGTGTCCCGTGTCCTCTGTCACAATATGGTTGGAAAGATGGGCACCAGTGTCCCGTGTTCTCTGTCACTATATGGTTGGAAAGATGGGCACCAGTGTCCCGTGTTCTCTGTCACAGTATGGTTGGAAAGATGGGCACCAGTGTCCCGTGTTTTCTGTCACTATGTGGCTGGAAAGATGGGCACCAGTGTCCCGTGTTCTCTGTCACTATATGGTTGGAAAGATGGGCACCAGTGTCCCGTGTTCTCTGTCACAGTATGGTTGGAAAGATGGGCACCAGTGTCCCGTGTTCTCTGTCACAGTATGGTTGGAAAGATGGGCACCAGTGTCCCGTGTTCTCTGTCACAATATGGTTGGAAAGATGGGCACCAGTGTCCCGTGTTCTCTGTCACCTGTATAGTTGGAAAGATGGGGCACCAGTGTCCCGTGTTCTCTGTCACTGTATGGCTGGAAAGATGGGCACCAGGTGTCCCGTGTTCTCTTTCACTGTATGGCTGGAAAGATGGGGCACCCCGTTTCCCGTGTTCTCTGTCACTGTATGCTGGAAAGATGGGCACCAGTTTCCCGTGTTCTCTGTCACTGTGCATCAGATTGATCTTTTTTCT
>JADBJO010004361.1:169774-179254 GCA_016801955.1 Conus betulinus | reverse complement strand
GTGTGGTGGGTGTGGTTGTGTGGGTGTGTTGGTGCATGCGCTCTCGTTCCTCTTTATCACCAAGATGAAAGATTCCACCCAAAAGGTGTATTCCTTGGTAAGACGCACCTGGACTTCAGCTGAACTTTCATGTTCACCCAGACCTTGGGAGATCCATATTCACGTGTTTTCCAATCACAAATCAAATACCGTCACTGATACCGGATGGACTAACAGGGCATATGGGAAGGAGGGGAGGAGGGCAGAGCGAGAGAAGGAGATGAGAGAGAGAGCGAAGAGGGAGTGAGGATGCGGAGTACGGGGGAGGGCGAGAGAGATAGAGGGAGGACAGAGAGAGAGCGAAGTGAGGAAGAGAGATGGGGGAGGGAGGGAGGAGGAGGATTGACAAACAAAAGAGGACAAGAGACAGAGAGAGAGAGAGAGGGCAGAGGAGAGGGGACAGACGTAGTTAGAGAGACACCACGTGAGGAAAGATGGAACAGAGAGAGAGAGGAGTAGAGAGGTAGAGGGAGACGAGGGAGAGAGAGAGAGAGAGAGAGAGAGAGATGAGAGGAGAGAGACGGACAGACAGGACAGACCAGCAGTCAGCTAGAGAGGAGAGGAGGGGTAGAGGCAGACAAGCAGAAACAGTGAGAGAGAGAGAGAGAGAGAGAGAGAGAGAGGAGGAGAGAGAGCGAGAGCGAGGAGAGAGAGGAGAGAGACAGACAGACAGACAGACAGACAGGCAGACAGACAGAAACAGAGGGGGAGAGAGAGAGAGAGAGGAAAGAGTGAGAGGGAGAGAGGAGAGAGAGAGAGAGAGAGAGAGAGAGAGAGAGAGAGAGAGAGAGAAGACAGAAAGAGAGACAGACAGACAGCCAGACAGAAACATAGAGAGAGAGAAAGAGAGAGATAGAGAGAGCGAGGGAGAAAGAAAGAGAGAGAGAGAGAGAGAGTGAAAGAGAGACAGACAGACAGGCAGACAGAAACAGACAGACAGACAGACAGACAGACAGACAGAGAGAGAAGGTTGGGATGTGGACGAGGAGAAATGAGGCTCTGAGTGACGAAAGCCCGGTTCACGCAGCAAGGAAAGTTCTCCGAGCACTTCTTTTCTGGAGCTGCACGATGTTTTCTTTCTGCGCTCAGTTCTTCCACACACAAACAAGTTGAGGGATTTAAGCATGTACGAGACACCTTATTTTGACAACTTATCCTGCGAAATTACAAAAAAGAAATTGTAAAATGCATTTGAAATGACTCCACCAGTTAGCATGGACAAAAACGAATCACAGACAAAACGCCACGCGTTTCAACCTCTTAGGTCTTCCTCAGGCAAGATGAACAATATCCAGGACGTCAAAAATGAAAAAAAATGAGCAATCACTTATCTTCGCAAATTTTCGTTGTCCTGAGTCTTACCTGAAAAAAGACCTATGAGGTCGAAACGCGTCGTGTTTCTGTCTTGTATTTTCGTTTGTCCATGTTAACTGGCGGGGTTATTTCAAATTTCTTTTAAAATGTGCTTCAATTTCCACCTGCAGTCATCTCACTTTGCAAACTAACAAAGCTGTCTCCATATTGACTTGTGAGTTGACTTCAACGCGGGTGACAGCCCTGATATGGCCCTTTGCGGCCGGCTGGGTTACAAGCAAACATTACCTTAGCTTACCTCCTATTTGCTGGGAAGATGAGCATAATCTGAGGCTTCACCTTCCCCTAGAGGATGTGACTACACCTGTCTCTGCGGATATGTCTGTCTGTCCGCCAGATTAAGCAAAAAACCTACTGAACCCATTCGACGGAACAGTGTTGAAAAGACGGAATGTGGATGAAGGATGAACTTACTACGTTCTATTGTGGATACGTGCAGCGAATCCGGATTAAAGGGTGGATCTATGATCTCTGACCATGGCAGATGTCTGCGGTCTCCTAAATGTCCTACTAGTGTCTGGAATGTGTTTCCGATTTCTCTTCCAACGGTTTGTAAACGGTTTTGGTTGACATTTGGGTTTGACACGCTGGTCATCGAAACGTGGTGTTCTCTTTCTGTTTGTCTGAGCGTGCTGGCCACCTTTTTGTCTTTGTGTTCAGTGTCTGTCCGGTAAAACCATTACATTCTCTGTGTTGCTTCTGTTGGTGTTTGTGTTATCTGTCGCTGTCTATTCCCTACATGTTCTCTCTGTCTCTGTCTTCGGGTCATCTCTCCCATTCCCCTTCTTCAGTTACAACTGCCACAGCCGATCTCTCTCTCTCTCTCTCTCTCTCTCTCTCTCTCTCTCTCTCTATATCTGTCTGTCTGTCTGTCTGTCTGTGTCTGTCTCTCTCTCTCTCTCTCTCTCTCTCTCTCTCTCTCTCTCCTTTTTCTCCATAAGCCTATCTCAAAATCATCCTTTATAGATTATAAAAAGTGAAAATGATATTCTGACCCACGTCACCACGTTTGTGTGTGTTGGAGTCATCCCCTGGACAGCCCATCCTGAAAAGTAAAAAAGATCATAAACCTTGAAATGATGCCGCAAAAGCTATCGAAGGAGGCAAGAATCAGGGCAGCAACATCAAGGGTAGTGTCCACAGACGGACTGGTGCTTCTTCCTCCTCAGGGGCGGGTAGGTATGTATGGGGTATGCGGGGCTTGTATCTCTTATCAGCGACTGCCAGGAAATGGACCGTCTGGGTTAGAAACTAAGGCGGCTGAAGATCAAAGCGTTAGGCGGGGAGGATTTGTCTGCCGCTAACTAGTTACCTAGCCTTCTCTGCCTCTGTCTCTGTCTCTGTGTCTCTCTCTCTCTCTCTCTCTCTCTCTCTCTCTCTCTCTCTCTCTCTCTCTCTCTCTCTCTCTCTCTCTCTCAACCTCTTCTTCTGGTCCTCATTGTTAATGTTGACTTTATGTATGATATTCTTGGTCTAATTTTGTTTACGTTGTTATAAGATCCTTCATTTTTCCTTTGGTAGTGTTGTTTTTGTTTTTGTTTTGTTTTCGTTTGATAGCTTTTCTATCTACTTTCTTCTCTTTACCTCTCATCACTTGTTAGTTTATTACTGTTTTCAATTCATATTCGGTAAATACATGCTTCATAACGTTTCTCTGAGGGTAAGAAAGCCTGATCTGCTTTTTTCTCTCTTACGAAAACGTTTGTGTGTTTGTTTTCGTTTTCGGCTCTCTATAGGATCAGACAAGGCACACTTTTTGGCACCAAGAAAAAGAAAAAAAAAAAAACTGCCGTGGTTTTTAAAACACGCTGGTTCAGGAAGCCTCTGGAAAGACTCGGTACCACGGAATATGGCACTGCCTTCGCACAAGACCGGCGATAAATGAAACCACACTTCTCTGATTCTCGGGCAGACAAGTAACAACCCTTCTGTCTTTAACAGGTAACTGCCATTGTTAACATATTTGAGATAGAGGAGGGAGAGGGGGGGGGAGTGTGTGATGGGTGTATGTGTAAAACAAAATGAAAACAACTGAAAATAATTAAGTCTTTTGCTTCATCTATGTTGTTTCCTTTGTATAAGCAACACATTTACCAAAGTGAGTGTGGCGGTATACACCACACATTAGAACATTAACAAACCCAGCCACTTTGTATCAATTGCCAAAGCACTAAAATCAACAAAAAATATGTCCATTTGTAAGAGAACATACAGACTATGCATGGTGTGTAAGAGATTTGTTGGGAAAGAAAAGAAGAAAAAAAAACAAACTAGTAGTGGAATTTTTTTTCTTATTTTTTCTTTCTTTTTTTTGCAGATGAAGAGGGACAGTGTGAAGCACTAAAAATGAAGAGGTGGATTTTGTCCTTATGGAAAAAAAAAGAGAGAAAAAAAGTACAAAAAAAGCACCACTTTAGGTGCTCCATTGATCCGAGAACTGATGCCACAATTAAACAATAATAATAATAATAACAGCCCTTCCCCTGTCGAAAGATGTCAACGTTCTCGTATTGCTTCGTCAGAAAAGGATCCGTCCCAGAGACTGTTGCTAAAAAAAACTACCTGACCAATATGTCAGTTGTCTATCTCACGGGTCTTGTTGACCCTAAGGTATGCAATGAAAGCAAAGCGTACAGTACAGCTGTATCATGTAGTCTCTCACCCTAAGGGTAACTGCAAAGCATCATCTTCGTTATCCTCATCCTCATCGATCAGTCTATAAAAGATGTATCAAGTTGTGTAGCCATTTTCTACCTGCTAGCACGGTGACTTGTTTCGATTTCCTTGCTATGTCTGTGCCCTGAGCGAGTTCGTGTCGAGGTCACCGGTGCTGGCAACGTCTTGGCCATTCTAGTTGGACGGACGCGTGGCGCCCTCTTGGGAGTAAGACCCACACACGCCAGCTTCACGACCAAGCAGGTTTTGTCGTCAGTAGGGGGGTTAGCAGGTGATTGCCGTGCGTAGGTTGGATCAGAACAGACACCACTGACACCACCACAGTGACTCAGCAAACACGGCCGTATCTCCTCCGGTGGGCTGTTGCATGGTGGCTTAATGCTGACTGCTTCCTGTAGATCGCGGATACCGGAGCTACCTGGGAACTAAACACGCTGGGGGTGTTAGAGGAGAGCTAGACTGAGCAACAGGGAGGTATAATATGGATGGTGCATGGAAAAATGGGAAACACATATTAAACATCAAACATTAGTCAAGTGTGTGTGTGTGTGTGTGTGTGTGTGTGTGTGTGTGTGTGTGTGTGTGTGTGTGTGTGTGTGTATACGCGCGCGCGCGCGCGCGCGCGTGCGTTTTTAAGCGCGCACTCAAAGGTTGTTGAGAGAGAGAGGGGGGGGGGGGGGGGGGGGGGGGTAGGTTAGGCTGGAGGGACAAGAATAATTAACTTCAAAGAATGTTTTATTGTATTTTTGTTTTATTATGATTGTCATCATCATCATTATGATTATCATTTGCATCATTCTTATTAGAAGTATAATCATTACCACTACTACTACAACTGGTGTTTACAGTCGTTATCATTATGATCATTATTATTGTTATCGTTACTATTATTACTTATTACTATTATTACTATTATTATTATTATTATTATTATTGTTACTACTATAACAATAATAATAGTAATAATAATAATTATTATTATATTGTGATCATGATGAGAGACCGACCGAGAAAAAAGAAACATTTTTTGAAAGAAAGATCGAGGGACACACACACACACACACACACACACACACACACACACACACACACACACACACACACACCACAGAGAGAGAGAGAGAGAGGGGGGGGGGGGGTAAATTAAAAAAAAAAAAAAAGACATTTAATATTCATGAGAGAGAGACAAAGAGACAGAGAGAGAGACGGACAGACAGACATACAGACTGACACTCAGAAACAAAGGCAAAAAAGACACACAGACAGAAACAATCACACACACACACACACCACACACACACACACACACACACACACACACACACACAGAGACAGACAGACAGACAGACAGACAGACAGACAGACAGACAGACAGTGACAGTTGAGACAGGGAGATGGGACACTGAACAGTTTCTTAGAGGCTATTTCTTCACTCACAGGTTCCAGGACTTCAGCAAAAAATTGACTGGTTTTGGTGCGATCCACATCTTGTCCCTGGCTTTTCTTCCTCACCATATTTGGGCATTCGAACACAGCACTCTATCCTCACTAGTCAGACGAATGTGCAGCCTTCTTATTTTTTTTTAAACTTGCGGATGTAGAAAAGTTTCTCTTGACGCCATCATGCCACCACACCTTTTTCACAGGTCTCCATATCATCATGTTTTCTCACATTTGGTACTGTGTACACTCTTTCCTAATCAAAGAAAAGTTTTTTTGTTCTTGCTGCTACAGTCTCTGCTGCTGGCTCCGACGAAACTCTTGCCCTTGTGGGAAAGTACTTCAAATGTAGCAGAATGATATTTTAAAAGTCCAGGACATTGCATATGGTCCGTTCACTGTGTGGTGAGTACAGATGTGTAAGCTGGGTAGACGTCTGGTCTACATAGGCAGCCGTGGAGCTTCTCTCACTGCAGTTGATACCGACAGGGAGCGTGACATCCCTCACACCTGGAAAACGTGTGTATTGTAGCGTCAGCGAGGGGGCCATCATGAAGTTCAGCTGTGTGTTCTGGGATAGGTGAGGTCAAGGTCTATAGCCTGCGGGCCTTGTCAACGCTGGACACAGTGGTTTCGCCTCACGTGCAACTGACCGATGAATATCACTGTCAAGGACAAAGCAGAGTTATGGTCTATCACTTGGATCAGAAGAAGTGTGTTGTCTAAGCACGCACACACGGAAGCACGCACGCACGCACGCACATAAACACACACGCACGCGCGCGCGCGCGCTTTGTGATATTTGGGGTAATGAGCTCGCTGTTACATGCGCAAAGAGAGGAGTTAGAAATGGAAAGTGCTCCACGGTATTGGATCTACCCTTTTCTTTACCTGAGGCCAATCAATTATCAAAGCAAACCGTCTGGTGTCGATTCAGAAAACACAACAAAAATACGTTGCTTGGTGTCGCTGATAAAATACTCATTAATTAATTATGAACATGTATACAGCATTCTTCATTTACAAGTGAAAAATATGTACCAATACAAACATTTCATTACAGTATTTTATAAAAATAAAACTTGATGCCTTGAAAAACTAAATATATAAACGAAGCAAAATGTATTTGTGGAGAACGAAGAATAGCCAGCAAGCATCTGCTGTTTACCGCTTCAAGCTCATTTACCACCATTATCATGCATGTTTTTGTGTGATGTCTTTTCAGGTTTAAAGTTTGCCTTCAATGTTTTTTTTTCTTTGATTTGTAGTCCCGTTAAGCATTTACTGTAAGATTATTTGCAAGTACGTTGTAGGGATGTAAAAATGAACATTTTTATACACTTAGGTAGCACACACCATCATACACTTGCATAGGCACAGACATTTATGCATCTCTCTCTCTCTCTCTCTCTCTCTCTCTCTCTCTCTCTCTCTCTCTCTCTCTCTCTCTCTCTCTCTCTCTCCTCGTCTAATATCACTGATGTTAACAGACGTAAAACTTAAGTACTACTACACACACAAGTACCCTTCCTTCATTCCTGACACACCTCTTCCTCGAATAAAATATCGGCTGTGGGCATTGTGGGTTCGATTCCCATCAGATTCATTTATTTGAAGGATTTTCCAGCCGTGACTGTCTTCTACTCAGAGCTAAGTTTGCCATGGGCTCATCTGTGAATACTTGACCCACACAGATGAGTTTCATCCAGTTAATGGGCGCGTCTCTAACAAGAGTTGTTCAAGTTTTCTGACCAACACCGCAAGGTGTCTGTACGTACTGGGCCTGGTTGACGCCGAGATGTTTTAAGTATCAGACCGGAATCTACTCCACACAAGCATCTTTATCATTTTCATCTCCATCGATCAGCATAACAAAATGAGTCTCAGATTCTCTGGCTTTCAAGATCTGCTCTCCAGGTGACCACAGTTTTGATTGGTGTTCTTCCAAGAGCCTGTCTAGTGTGTGAACTGCTCTTCCACATGCCTCAGGAGTTGACAAACTGGGTGAGACAGATGGGCATTAACCCACTATGTTTTTTGTTTGTTTGTTTGTTTTGTCTATTGGCCTGTCCGTTTTTTGTTGTTTTTATTTTCATTTATTTATTTATTTATCTATTTTTGTCCTTTGTTCACAGAAAGAAAAAAGAGGGGAATTTCTGAGAGAGTAGAGAAAGAGAGAAGGGAACAGGGACAGACTCAGACAGACAAGGATATTGATTGATAGAGAGAATTCAACATATATGCAGTTACATGTTATATTTTATGCGTCACTCCAAAAATGGACCCAGTGTCTGTGTTCTCTGTCATTATGCTTCAGGCTGATTCTGTTCCCCAAACCCTGCTGTACTGTCTGGTGGTTAGGTAGCTGGTCGTTAATATAACTACTAGTGCTCTGTGTTGGTATGCCTGCCTCCCCTCCCTCCCAGCCTGTCCCCAAATACCACCTTCCCACCCTCCATTTTCCTCCTCGTCCCAAGCCCCATCTCTGTCTCTCTGTCTGTCTCTCTCTGTCTGTCTGTCTGTCTGTCCCTCTCTCTCTCTCTCTCTCTCTCTCTCTCTCTCTCTCTCTCTCTCTCTCTCTCTCTCTCTCTCTCTCAATGTACCAAACCTGAAGACGTGCGTAATCTTTCTTTGTTTTGTATAAAGGATTTAAAATGAGAGGTGTTGTGACTTCTTAAAAGGTACATGAATACATTTATATCTTCGTTAGCTTGTATTTTGAATCTGTTATATATCTTCACTAAGTTACATGTTCACATTCCCCTTCATGATGGGCTGAGGCCTATAATATGAATCAAATATCTTGAGTCTTCAGTCTGGAGTCTTGACACTCTCAGTGTACTCTACTCATCCACCCACTCTCTAGCTTACTCACCTCCCCCTTCTTTTTAAATATATCTCTGCTCTTTTTCCCCCAATCCATCCCTTAGTACATTCTCGCCACCCATCCTCTCTTTACACACATACCCATCCTCTCTCTCTCTCTCTCGTCTCGCTCTCTCTCTCTCTCTCTCTCCTCCTCTCTCTCTCTCTCTCCTCTCCTCCTCCTCCTCCTCCTCCTCCTCCTCCTCCTCCTCCTCCTTCCTCCTCCTTCGCTTCCTCCTCCTCCAAAAAAAAAAACTCTTCCTCTTTCCTCTTCCTCCTCCTAATCCTCCCTCTTCCTCCTCCTCGGTCCTCCTCCAAAATCTCTCTCTCTCTCTCTCTCTCTCTCTCTCTCTTCTCTCTCTCTCTCTCTCCGTCTCTCTCTCTCTCAATCTCTTTCTCTCTCTATCTCTCTCTCTCTCTCTCTCTCTCTCTCTCTCTCTCTCTCTCTCTCTCTCTCTCTCTCTCCGTCCCTCCCTCTGCATCAGTAGTCTCCACATCATACAGTTTGGGGTGGGTACCGTCAGTGCTTCTCCTTTTTTTCCTGCCTCGTTCCTGCATGTCGCTCAGGTCGTTAAAGCAGGAGAGAGGTCACCACGGCCCCACCCCCTGTTCAGTCAAAGTAACAGAAACAAAGCGTCACCAGTCTGCAGGGGAGATGACAGGCTTTCTACCTTCACCTCTGCAAACGATGTTACGTTGTGTTCTGTGTCAGCCCATCTGCCCGTCTGTTGTCCAGAAATACTGAACAATTTGTTATAAAACATGCTGGAAAGATTGCAAAAGGAGGTCGAGCTCACTGACTGTTGATTAAAGACAGAACGAGGGATAGTTTCAGCGAGAGTACAACATAACAAACGTGGGTGGAAAGATGGAATGTGGGTCAGGACGAAGTCATGACATTCCGTGACGGACCCGTGGAGTGGGTCTGATCCAAAGGGCTGTTCAAGGGTGTGTCTGACCTTGACGGCTGTCGCTTCTCTTCCGAGTGTCTCACACCGCCTAGTGTGTCAATTGAGCTCCCGATTCCACTTCCAAACTACTCGACGACTTGACAAAGTGGGTTGGATAGACTGGTATTAAATCGCG
>JADBJO010004361.1:150000-162369 GCA_016801955.1 Conus betulinus | reverse complement strand
CTAATTTAACGTAAACGCCCTTTAGCAATCGCTGTGTGTACATCAGCTTTATCATTTAATTCCTTTTCTTTTTCTTCGCCAGTTTGACACCTGCTGATCAACAGCACTAACCCTAGCCAGCCAGACTATCACCGGTCCTGTGTCCTACAGGTATATCAGAGGCACGCAGAATTAGTCTGTACTGACGATGAACAACTCCACCAAAGGAACCACCAAATTGGGCCAACAACATTGGGCACTGCCTTATTCATACTTATTCATATAGCCCGACAAAAGGTGGTTCCAGGATGAGGGAGGGTGGGAAGGGAGGGTGGGGGGAGGGGAGGATGAGGTGTGGGTTTGGTTTAGGGGGTAGGAAGGAGGGGTGGGCCGGGTGTTATCTTTATATGGCTAATCAGATGCAAGAAATGGACCATCCGGTATTTAATGAAGTCTTAGAAAGATAAAAGTCAGGTGAATTACAACTCTCTTGTTTGATAATGGGTGAACAGCAGAGATCTGTCGGTCTGTCCCTGTAAATCTGTTGTCTGTTTATGTCTCCTGCCTCACAATCTGTCCCCCCCCCCCCTCTCTCTCTCTCTCTCTCTCTCTCTCTCTCTCTCTCTCTCTTCTCTCTCTCTCTCTCTCTCAGATTTGATTTCGTCAAGGGTTCTTGTATAAAGTGATTGCACTCAACACATGGCTGTTACGGTGTATGTCTGTATGTGTGTGTGTGTGTGTGTGTGTGGTGTGTGTGTGTGTGTGTGTGTGTGTGTGTGTGTGTGTATGTGTGTGTGTGTGTGTCTCTCTCTCTCTCTCTCTCTCTCCTCTCTACTCTCTCTCTCTCTCTCTCTTTCTCTCTCTCATCATTCCGCTGTACATCATGTGTTTAGCCTTTTGGCTCTGGCTCAAAAGCAGTCTTTACATAATACACACACACACACAAACACACACACACACACACACACACACACACACACACACACACATATATATATATATATATATATATATATATATATAGATGTGTGTGTGTGTGTGTGTGTGGTGTGTGTGTGTGTGTGTGTGTGTGTGGTGTGTGTGTAGTTGTTATGATTTTGAGAATGCGTTCGACTCTGCTTCCACAAAATAACTCTGGCCAATAGTGAAAAAAGAAAGGTATAAATGGCAAATTATATCAATGTTTTAAAAGTATGTACAATAATGTTAAAGCAAGAGTCAGATCTGGTGGGAAAACTTACTGACTATATTTTATGTACGTAGGGTGTATAACAAGGGGATGCGTGTAACCCTGTTCTTTTTCATTGTTTATAAATGAATTAGCTTCAGAAGTTCCAGCGAAAGGAAGACAGTGTGCAGTACTTCTCCTTGTTTATTGAAATATTTATTCTGCTTCTTGCTGAAGATACTGTTTATCATTTTTGAGACTCCAATTTAGCCTCCACACTCTGTTAAACAATTTATGCCAGGCAGCTTCTAAACTTCAGCTGCAAGTAAATATATAAAAAAAAGAGTAATATCGTGGTTTTTTGAAAAAGAGGTTACTTGGCAGCAAGCAAAAGATAGTTTTTTTGATGGACAGAGGATGGCTGTTGTAAATTGTTATAAGTACCTCGCTATCTATTTCTCTACATGCTTAAACTTTACAGTCGCTTGTCAGGATCTAGCAAGCAGAGCGGAAAAATGCCTTATTGTATCTTCAAAAAAATAATGTACATGTTGAATGATAATTCCTTTGCGGTATTTCTTAAACTGTTCGATGTCCTAGTTAAACTGGTTGCTCACTATGGTGCTGAGATCTGGGGCCTAGATAAATCTGTTGTTCATGCAGAAAGAGTTCATTTATTTGCTTTTAAGAAATTCCCAGGGGTTCACATGAAGACACCTAATGAATGTGCTTATAGGGAAACAAACTGCTATCCAATATATATCAAGTCATCTGTGCAGTGCGTCAGATACTGGCTGAAGATTGTACTAATGGATGATGATATATTACCACTTAAAACATATAACATGTTTCTAGAATTGGAATCGCATAGTAAAAAAAATCGGGGGTTGATGGTGTTCAAGATTTTCTTTTTGAAAATGGAGTTGGGTTTGTTTTGATGAATCAAAGGGTTGGAAATGCAAATGCGTTTTCGAAGCAAATTCAGCAAAGAGTGATTTATAGTCAATGGAAAAGCTGGCATGAAAACATCCAGAACAGTGAGCGATATTCATCTTACGGAACTTTTAAGACATCTGCTAGGTGTGAAAATTATCTCTCACTTAAAATTTGACAGACATATTAGAAGTTATCTGATCAGATTTAGATTCCGAATTGCAGCCATCAAAGCGCGCCTGTACCGATATGCAAAATATTTTTAAGGTTAGTATGATATGTCATTAATGCAAAAGTGCAAAAGAACAGGAATTGCCTTTCCCACTTTCTTGTCCTGTGCTGAAGGATTTACCATATGAATGCATTCCCTGGAAATTCTTAGAAAACTCTTGTTTGTTTTGAACCGCTTTGCTCACGGCAAATGAAAATGAAAAACGTACTGAAGAGCATATGCATAAATTTATACAAGGTCTTTAAGAGACGCACAACTATGGTCACTCAATTGAACCCAACTGACGTTTTCATTGTGTGCACTTAGCATGCTTATCTGTCAGCTTCTTATTGTTAGACTATATTATGTTACCTTGCGATGGCCTATCACGAATGAAATCTTTCGTTTGTTCGTTCGTTCATTCTCTCTCTCTCTCTCTCTCTCTCTCTCTCTCTCTCTCTCTCTCTCTCTCTCTCTCTCTCTCTCTCTCTCTCTGGATGCAAGTATAGTAATCTTCAAATGTATGCGAATGGTATTTTGTGTTCCTTCCTTACCCCTTCCCTTACCCCTTCTCTATCTCTTCTGATGACATACTATTCACCTTTTCACCTTTCATTAACGTCCTTCCCGGCTCAGTTAAAAAACGCCGCCTCAGAGGCATGTGGGTTTTTCTGCCCCGACCGACCGGCTCCTACCCAGAGTTGAGTTTGCTGCGGGACTCAGTTGGGAGAAGACTGGGACCACACAGTCGAGTTTCATCCACTTAATGGATGCGTTTCTGAGAGTGTTGCTCAAATTTCCTGACCAACACTGCAGGTGCTGTATCTCTCGGGCTGGTTGACGCCGGGATATATTATGAAAGGAAGCGTAGAGTACAGCCTGTCATGTAGTCTCAGACCGAAATGGAAATCCGTAGCATCATCTTAATCATCCTCATTCTCATCGATCAGCATTTAAAAAAAAAAAAAAAGTCTCAAATTCTGTGGCCCTTCATGCCCTGCTCTCATGGTGACCTCAGTTTCGATGTCCTCTCCACGTCTGTGGCCTTGGTTTGGTTCCGTCGGGGTCACCGGTATCGGCGAGTCCATGGGGGGTCGTTGGACGGACGTGGTGGCGCCTCCGGAGGGAGAGCTCACTCACGCCGGCTCCGCGACTAAGCAATTATTGTCGTCAGTAGGGGGCTTAGTAGGTGGTGTCCTGCGTATGTAGATCAGAACAGGCGCCACTGAACACCACCGAAGTGACTCGGCAGCAGTGCAGTGTCTCCTCCGGTGGGTTGCCTCTTGACGACTGACATTGAAAAAAAAGCCTGTACTGTGCCTATTATTTTCCTTCATTTTAAAAAAAATTCATTCGGTTGGTTCGTTCGTCCATTCTCTCTCTGTCTCTCTCTCTCTCTCTCTCTTCGCATCTGTCTCTCTCTCTCTCCCCGTCTCTCCTCTCTCTCTCTCTCTCTCTCTCTGTATTTATCTATCTAATGTCTTCCAATAAACGGGCACTGATACGGTGTCAGGCAGGTGTACAGCCTACAGCTCTGTATGGAAAATAAGCATCTTACACCAACGTCAATAATGCCCAACAACAAGGCCTTGAGTGATTCCTGTAGTGTTCACTGATTCGAATCACATCAATATCACTGTCTGCTTGTCTGTGTGTCTGTTTGTCTCAGTCTCTCTGTCTCTGTCTGTATGTCTGTCTCTCTGTTTCTCTCTCCTCTCTCACTCTCTCTCTCTCTCATCTCTCTCTCTCTCTCTCTCTCTCTCTCTCTCTCTCTCTCTCTCTCTCCACCGACCCCATTACCACTCTTTACCAGCTCTTCCCCTTACTGATCAACAGATCGTAACACAAAGAACCAGGCCTACAAGTATCCTGTGTTCTACATATATTCCCACCAGCAGCCTGGACAGCAGAATTAGTCTGTACTGACTCTGAACAACTTCACCAAAGGAAGCTGAAATTGGGCCAACAACACTATGGGGGCCGCCTCGGGACGCAGACTTCATATAGCCCGAAGAAAGGTAGTTCCAGAAGCGGGAGGGTGGGAAGCGAGGGAGGGGGAGGGGATGGATGGGGTGTGGTGTTGGTTTAGGGGGTAGGGAAGGGGGGTGGGATAGCTGTTACCTTTATATGGCTTATCAGCTGCAGGAAATGGACCGTCTGGTTTTTTAATGAAGCCTGGGCGTCTCTCTTAATATATCGCTCTCTCTCAATCTCGCTCTCTCTCGTCTCTCTCTGCTCTCTCTCCTCGCTCTCTCTCTCTCTTAATATATATCTTCTCAACCCTCAATCCATGTCTCTGTCTGGTGTCTGTCTGTCTGTCTGTCTGGTCTGTCTCTCTCTCTCTCTCTCTCTCTCTCTCCTCCTCTCTCTCTCTCTCCTCTTAATATATCTCTCGCAATCTCTCTCTCTCTCTCTTAATATATATCTCTCTCAATCTCTGTCTCTGCTGTCTGTCTGCTGTGTCTGTCTGTCCTCTCTCTCTCTCTCTCTCTCTCTCTCTCTCTCTCTCCTCTCTCTCTCGTCTCTCTCTCTTAGATTTTCTTTTCATGATAAGATCATCAATATACATAATTGTCATCTTCCTGTCAGTTCAACTTTTAATCTCTGTCTGTCGTGTCTTGTCTGTCTCTCTCTCTCTCTCTCTCTCTCTCGCTCTCTCTCTCTCTCCTCTCCCCCTATTACCTTTTTGCAAACAAAAAACTTGGATCCAGTTACTCAATCAAATTCCCCTTCTTGCTGTACATGAAGTAGGATGCACATAGCGCAGTTAAGAACCAAAAAAAAATCCATGGGTCCCCTGATAACATACCCGCATTTCTTCTCAAACTCGCTCTGCCTTACATTGTTGATTCTCTTACATACATATATATTTATTATCCATTGAAACTAATGTTTTCCCTCAGGCGTTCAAAAACGCCAAAGTGATCCCCCTTCCAAAATCAAATGATTTGTCAGATCCAAATGATTTCAGACCTATATCCTTACTGTCAATTCTATCAAAACCCTTGAAAGACACACCTAACGCACATACGTATCTCAGTTTCATGGAGAAAGAAAAAACAAATTATTTCATCCAATCCAATCTGGATTCCGATCTAATCATTCCTGCCACACAGCATTATCACGAATGTGTGACTTGACTTCAAAAGGCGTTTGATCTTGTTGATCATTCCATTCTTCTAAAGAAACTGTCTGTCTACTTGAACCATACCCCGACAATCTCTCATTATTCCAATCATACTTGAACGATAGGACACAGAATGTGGTGCTAAATGGCAAAACCTCCACTTCAGGACTTTGTCAGACATGGAGTCCCACAGGGCTCACTGCTAAGCCCCCTACTATTCTGCATCTTCATCAATGATTTACCATGTCCGTCAGATGAAAAGGTCACGACAGATTTATTTGCTGATGACTCGTCACTCCAAACGAATGGTAGTGATCTACAGACAATAGAAACTTCTCTCCAGGAAAGTCTAAACGACGTGTCAGACTGGTGTCATTCAGTCAAACTCAATGGTCATACACCCAGCCAAAAACCAAATCTATGATTATAACTACCTGCCAAAACACCAGTTGACTCCTCTTTGCCTAAAAAATTCAGTTGAATGGCACTTATCGAGCAGGTAGATGAGCATCGTGTTTTAGGGTTAACGATAGACAAAGAATTGAAATGGCAATCTCATCTCAATAACGTATGCAAGGTAGTCTCAAAAACACCTTTTCCTGTTCCTGTTATCTCAGTTAAAGCGCTACGTCAACAGTAATGTACTTAAACTTTTCTTCAATGCACACATGTCATGTCACGTATCAATTTTGCTTCAACAGTGTGGGACGGAAGTAGTGACGTCCGCAAGAAAAAGGCTAAATTCTCTCTCCATAGACATGCAGCAAAGCTACTCCATCCAGCTGTATCTCTAACAACAGACGAAAAAAAAACTAAAAGCGCCGAACATACTTTCCTCTGAATAGGCAATTGGAATTCAACAAGGCATCATTTATGTTTACAATCTTGACAGATACTATGCCATGTTATATCAATGCCCTTTTTTACAAGATCGAACAGCTTTTCTGGCTCGACGAAATTCCTTCTTCCCTGCCCACGCATTGATCTATAAAAAAAACAAGCCTAGCTCCTCTGGACCATATGTCTGGAACCCACTTCCACCGAATCTACAAAACATGAATACTTTAAAACTTTTCAAGGAACATTTGCATAAACATTTTATGTCTCAGTAATTAAATTATTCGATTACAATGATTAGCGCCCATTCGCAAAGTCTTCTGTGAACCATACTTTGAATAAATCGTCTAAACATAAAACCTACTCCGTTAAAAAATCGCTCATCCCCACTCCCACTCTGTCTACCATCCCTTTTTCTCTTCCCCCTACCTACCATTCTCTCTTCCCCCCACCATCCTCTGACCTCTTCTCTCTGTAGTTTTTTGTTGTTTGTAAAGTTTCCTTCTGTTTTTACCATCCCCATCTCATTAGTGCTTTTATGAATAGTTTGCTTATCATTGTAGAATTAGATTACCATGTTGCTATGTTGAATTGTCAGTATGATGATATGTGTGCTGAATAATGTATGCATGACAAGGACAGATTGTAAGACTAGGCTTTGGCGTAAAAATCTCCATCCTTGTGTATTAAAGATCAATCAACCAACCAAATCAATCAATCATTGTGGAATTGGACTCGATTTCCACCCAAAATTGTGGCCCGCTCACCAAGAATAGAACGTAGCCCACTCTCTCTCCTCTCCCGCTCTCTCTCTCTCTCTCTCTCTTCCTCTTCTCTCCCCCCCCCCCCTTCTCTCCCCTTCTCTCTCCCCCTCTCTATCTCTCCATCTCTCTGTCCTTCCCTCCATCTCTCTCTCTCTCTCTTCTCTCTCTCTCTATCCCTTCCTGCCTCCCTCCCTCAGCCAATGCCTTTATTTGCCAGCCTCTTCTCCTGCTGATCAACTAATAGTAACAGGAAGGAGCAATGCCTATAAGCATCCTGGTTCTACAGGATATTCCACCGGCAGCCTGGGCAGCAGAATTAGTCTGTACTGACTCTGAACAACCCCACACCAAAGGAAGCTGAAATTAGGCCAAATGTGGCACCACCTTGGGTCACAGACTTCTTCATACAGCCCGACGAAAGGTTAGTTTCCAGGAAGCGAAATGGTGGGAAGGAGGGAGGGGGAGGGGGTGGATGGGGTGTGTGTTTGGTTTAGGGGGTAGGAAAGGGGGGGGTGGTAGGGACAGCTGTTACCTTTATATGGCTTATCAGCTGCAGGAAATGGGGCCCGTCTGGTTTTTAATGAAGCCTGGGCAAGATGAAGTCAGGTGAAATTTGAACTGTCTTCTTTGCTAATGGTTAACACTTGGATATCTCTCGGTCTGTCCTGTATATCTGTGCCTATATATGTATGTCGTCTTTCCCTGTCTCATGCCCTGCTTGCCTTCTCTCTCTCTCTCTCTCTCTCTCTCTCTCTCTCTCTCTCTCTCTCTCTCTCTCTCTCTGTGAGATTTCCTTTATGCTAGCCCCAGCCTGCCTCTCCATCTATCGAATAATCTCTCATTCACTCTCAAATTCATCACGCCTCTTTTTCTCATATCTCTCTGTCTCTGATTTGTTCACACGATTGGCTCTCTTCATAATTTGTCTTTCTTACTGTATTCCACAGGACATTTCAGGTGTGCCTTCTTTCCTTTTTTATAAGTGTAAAGGAGGGTAGACTTAAATTTGTCCAGATTTCAACGAAATAATCTATGTTACATTTGTCCCGATTTCAACAAAATAATCTATCTTAAATTTGTCCAGATTTCAACGAAATAATTTATCGTAAATTGGTCCAGATTTCAACGAAATAATCTATCTTAACTTTGTCCAGATTTCAATGGAATAATCTATCTTAGATTTGTCTAGATTTCAACGAAATAATCTATCTTAGATTTGTCCAGATTTCAACAAAATAATCTATCTTAAATTGGTCCAGATTTCAACGAAAATCTATCTTAAATTTGTCCAGATTTCCACGAAATAATCTATCAGTAACCACAATGCAGTGGTTAGCGTCAGCAGTTCATGGCTGGAAGGTCTTTGATTCAAGCTCCATCAGAACCATAATGTTCCGGTGATTTTCGGTTGTTTTTTTTGTTGTTTGTTTTTTTGTTTGTTTTTCTTGTTTTGTTTGTTTTTTTGTCTCCAGCTAGCTTCCAGCCTGAGAAGCCGGGCGAGTTGTGGACTTCAATGGGTAAACTGGAATCGTATAGTCAGTACGCATCCACGTAAGCGTCTCTCAGAATGGAGCGTAGATTTCCAGAGCAAACCTTCATGTACCTGAATCTTCCAAATCTGGTTGACGACATTAGATGTCACAAAAGGTAGGCCAGAGTACAGTACCGATCAGGCAGAGTTCCGATCAGGCGAATTCCGTCCAAGTTTAAACTCCATGATACCAACTTCGCCACCCTCTTCATTAACTGATCGCAATAAAAGAAACAATGGCAAAGCCTGTTTTCCTTCATGCCTTGCTAACGTGATGATTAATCTTCCATTTTCTGTTCGTAGCCATTCCCACGGTGAGTTCGTATTAAAAAAAAAAATCTAGGCGGCGTTGACAAGTTCAGTGGCACTGGATGTATGTGGTAGGGGTAGCGAGGTGAGTGAGGGAGAAAGAGTGTGCGGCGATTATTCTTGCTGCATCTGTAACTTTCTGATTGTTGTGGTCAGGTGGGCGCTGGGCGGCTTGTAAAAGCGGTGTTTTGCGTCAGTTGGATCAGAAATGCGCTGCTGAAGAACAAGGCTGACCAAGCTAACCTCAGTAAGGGCGTGTGTGTCAAAATGATTGGCAGGCGCAACAGGAAGGCAAAATGCACAACGTGACAGCAAACAGAGGAAAATAAAACAGAGAGAGAGAGAGAGAGAGAGAGGGTCAGAGAGAGACAGACAGAGAGACAGACTGGCAGACAGACAGACAGACAGACAGACTTACAGAGACAGAGCAGACTTACATATCCGGATAGAGATCCAGAGGGAGAGAAAATACAGAGATAGATAGATAAATAGATAGATAGATAGATAGATCTGTCTATTGCAAATTCTTCTTTGCCCATTCCTTAAAACAGCAAAAAGAGGCGGCAGGAAGAGGGGGATAGACAACCCAGACACGGCGAAATAGAGAGCTACAGAGAGTGGGAGAGAGACAGAGAGTGGATGGAGGGGAAGAGAGAGAGAAAGACAGTGACAGAGACAGGCAGACAGGACAGACAGACAGACAGACAGAGAGCTCTTGAGCTGTGACTTTATGAATGATTAAATCAGAAACAGGCTGATACGGCCCCAGTACATGTTTCATGGACGTGTCACATTAAAATACACTTTGTCACGGTTTGGCTGAAGAGAGCAGTTCAGGTCATTTTCCCTCTTTTAGTGTGTCTTAGAGCATCCATCTTTCTAAACTATGCAATAATGTTAGATATTTAGCCGACGAGGATTCATCGATAAAATGTGATGGCTCCCAGTAGTTTGTCTGTTTGTCTGTCTGTCTGTCTGTCTGTCCTTCGGACGGTCTTCTCTCTCTCTCTCTCTCTCTCTCTCTTCTCTCTCTCTCTCTCTCTCTCTCTCTCTCTCTCTCTCTCTCCTGTGCCTCCACCATTTCTGTCCTTTAATGTCTCACAAGCATGTATATGATCACATGCATACACATACACATGAACATCTCTGTCCGCTACTACTTCCTTTCCTCTCCCTCTTTTGTACGCTCTACGCCATCCTCTCTATCTCTTTCATTCTTTCTATCCATCTATCTATCGAAAAAACACACACACACACACACACACACACACACACACACACACACACACACACACACAAACAATGAGAGAGAAGGGTGCGGGCAAAAACACATACACACACACGCGCGCGCACACACACACACACACACACACACACACACACACACACACACACACACACACACCACACACACATCTAACCGTCCTTCCCATGTATCTCAAACCTTTTTATAAAACGTAGATCACTCAGTCCTTCGGGCATTCCGTCAACAACAGCAACAAACCAACAAAACAAACAGAATGTAAGACTCCCATTCTCTTTTTTTCCATCGCCAGGCATAATCAATCAAGCGACACGCTCATCCATTCTAAAGCCAACCCCAACCCCTCATCCCCACCCCCACTCCTCCTGTCACCCCCCCCCCCCCCCCCACCCACCTACCCCCCCACCCCCCGTCGCATTCATTGCCATGAATTCTCGACAGCGATACATTTCATCCTTACTCTGCTGTTGGAGACGGACCATGGCCTGAACGGGTCTATTTCCTTTCTCTCCATTGAGCTTCATCTTCACCCACCGGACTGATTTGGAGGAGTTGCTTGAAGAATTTTCCTGGGAATGATTTTTTCCCAATCAATACCGACTGCTCATCTATCCTGCTCTAGCCGTCGGGAATAGATCAGTTAGGTGTAGCGCTGAGCTCATGCCCGAAAGACCATGGGTTCGATTTCTGGTACCAGCAGGTGGCTTTTTTCCGATGCCCATCTTTACGAGTTGCCGTTCTAGTGGTCATAGTGTGTAGTGTTCAATCGGTTTCTCTGATTTTAACGTGAACCCCCTCGTCTCCCACTCTTTAGGACCGGCTCTTCCTGTCGGCACGATCACGTGACATGGATGATGAACTGAAAAGTAGCATGACCTGTTTTGCTCTCTCTCTCTCTCTCTCTCTTCTCTCTCTCTCTCTCACACACACACACACACACACACACACACACACACACACAGAGCTTCAAAGATCCACACCCATTCACTCCTAAAACCTCAGCTGCCCTTTCCCTTCCGCTCCCTCCTCGCGCCCGCCCCTACGCATCCCTACCGCCCCCCCCCCCCCCCCCCCCCCCCCCCCACAACACATCCATAATTATTCCTAATTAACCAAGGACACTGGTATTAAATACATTCCAAAGACTTTCCACTATCAGGACATAAAAAGAGTCTCCTAATTCCATGTGAATCAAAATACGTGGCTGATGAACCACATCACCCCCTCGTTCCGCGCGGTGAACAGTTTTCAGTCATCACGTTGGTAGACATACGGGGCATGGGCTGAAAGAGCTCGCTCTCTGTCTCTCTCTCTGTCTCTGTCTCTCTCTCTGTCTCTCTCTCCTCTCTCTCTCTCTCTCTCTCTCCTCTCTCTCTCTCTGTCTCTCTCTCTCTCCTCTAGTAAAGCATGTTTAGACAGATATGGTTTATCGGAGGTATATATAACGGAATGATTGGAAATTACAACATGTTCTTGAGAATACTCAAACAAAGAATGATAAACTGTTTTTCAACAGACATGGGAATCCAAGATTAACGACGGCGACAGATTTAAGTTCTGTGCTCTTTCAAATTGCTTGCATAAAGTGAACAATACTTATCAATAATAACCATTAACAAATTTAGATCAGCACTTACCGGATTCAGGTTAGTCGTAAATGATTTAAAGATAAATAGACGCTACAGGAAAAATGATTCTGAGGATATGCAGTGCCAATTTTGTAAGAATAGTACTTAGATGACAAATATTTATCAAAGCATGTAATGCTTAACTGGTCAACCGAGGTAAAGTGCCGACATCTATTGTGTAGTGAGGAAATCAGAGTTATTCGTGATGTAGCTATGATGTAGCTGTGTATGTTGTTTATGCACTGAGGCACAGGAAAGAACATTTTATTGCTACACATTAAGTTGATTCCTATTGTCCGTCTGTTTGGAAAGCCACTACATTGTTTACGTGTACCTATGTTTACAGGCTGGAGCCTAACATTAAACATTGTCATTGTCGTTGTCGTCTGTCCTCTCTCTCTCCTCTCTCCTTCTCCTCTCTCTCTCTCTCTCTCTCTCTCTCTCTCTCGCCACGCTTATTTGAATTGTATTTATTGCTGTGATCTACAAGACAGATGTATGGAATCTGTCATTGCTTGGGTGACAAAGAGGTTGAGATGACATTGCGACCTCATAACACTCTGCAGTCATTATGTATTCATTTTTCTGCCCTCAGTTTTGATGCTTTTTTGTTGTTAT
>JADBJO010004361.1:120000-125000 GCA_016801955.1 Conus betulinus | reverse complement strand
TGCGGGAGGCACATTGTGAAAGCGGATGGAGGCTGAAAGGGGAGCAGGCACTTTGAGGCCTTCCACAATTCCCTGACACATGCTTCCTTCCTGCTGCTCTCCAAGGAGGTGAAGGCCTCAGGTCAAAGCCCTCCGCTTGAGTTTGTCCTGATCGTAGAGCTCAAGGCCTGTTTCCGAGAGAAAAGGGCTGGGGGAGGGGCGGATTGACGCCATACCTCAGGCTATGGTAGAGACAGACATGGCTTTGTTTCTTCGGGAGCGTCCTCTTTGTGACCCTGAGTGAGAGTCATTGGGAGGATGGTGAAGGGACGTGCGGATAGTGGTGTTGTTCTGAGTCCTTTTCTTTCTGTTTCCCTACCTTCTGCAGTAGGAAGAAACTCTGGGAGAGATTGACAGCAGAAGGTCTTCAGCTCTGAGCCGCCTTCAGACAAGTGTTTAGGCCCAGTGTTTCCCAGCCCTTTGCAGAGGTTAGATAGGAAATGAAGGGACATGGTCGACCTCACTACAGCGCAGCCACGCATGTTAATGGTTTGTTGACGTAGACTGGTGTGCTTAGCACTGGGCGCTAAGAAGACAAGTGTACACATGGCGTACCTGTGCTTTCATGATCAAATGCTGAAAAGAGAAATGCCTACCAGGCATGCATGCGCTCCCACGATTTACATGTACTCTCACAGCACATGTGTTAATAGGCAAGTGGCCACAAGATGCACATGTACTCTAACGACACATTCCTTTTTTCTGTCCCAACCTCTGCGCCACCTCAGAGGCAGTGCACCCCACGCCACTCATTTCGACACCCCGTCCACAGCCACAGCCTGGTCGACCCCGCCTAATGTCACATTCTAATGAGGCAAGTATCCGCAAGACGTATGTGTGTACACTCACGGCACTTGCTAATGGCAACGTATCCACAAGACGTACATGTACACTCACGACACATGCTAAAGGCAACGTATCCACAAGACGTACATGTACACTCACGACACATGCTAAAGGTAAAGTATCCACAAGACGTACATGTACACTCACGACACATGCTAAAGGCAACGTATCCACAAGACGTACATGTACACTCACGACACATGCTAAAGGTAAAGTATCCATAAGAGACGTACATGTACACTCACGACACATGCTAAAGGTAAAGTATCCATAAGACGTACATGTACACTCACAACACATGCTAAAGGTAAAGTATCCATAAGACATACATGTACACCCACGACACATGCTAAAGGTAAAGTATCCATAAGACGTACATGTACACTCACGGCACATGCTAAAAGGCAAAGTATCCATAAGACGTACATGTACACTCACGGCACATGCTAAAGGTAAAGTATCCATAAGATGTACATGTACACTCACGACACATGCTAAAGGTAAAGTATCCATAAGACGTACATGTACACTCACGACACATGCTAAAGGCAAAGTATCCATAAGACGTACATGTACAGTCACGACACATGCTAATGGCAGTGTATCCATAAGACGTACATGCACACTCACGGCACATGCTAATGGCAGTGTATCCATAAGACGTACATGCACACTCACGGCACATGCTAATGGCAGTGTATCCACAAGACGTATATGCACACTCACGGCACATGCTGATGAGGCAAATGCCCAAAAGACACACATGTACTCCCACCACACATACTAATAAGGAAGTATCCACAAGACGTACATGTAATCTCACGCCACCTGCTAATAAGGCAAGTGCCCACAAGACGTACATGTCCTTCCATGACAATGCTAAGGAGAAAATGTCCACCACACATCGTGCTTCCTCCCAGGACAGTTCTAATGCCGCAGTTGTCCACAAGATCTACATGTGCTTCTATGACAAACACCAACCAACCAAATGCCTGCAAAACACACATGTGCCTACACGACTAATTCTGAAAAAAACTCAAATGCTTTCAAGACATACATGTACTCTTACGACGGATGTTAACAGTCGAAAAAGGCGTCATCAGGATTTACTGCTTACAGCATGTAACAAAGGGTCTAAAATGCTCAACATCTTTTTCTTGTTTTGTTGCAGGTCATAACTCCCATGGCCTGTGACCAAATGGTCAGTGCGTTTGCCTGCGGAGCTGAAGATCGAGAGTTCGAACCACTCAAAGGTCGGATTTTTTCGACTTGAAAACACTCTCTTTCCACCTAGCAGAGAATGGGAACATGGGTCATTTCAGGAAAGGCTAAACGCGGCGGAAGGAGGATGGGCCCCGCTTTCTATCATGCCGTGCCCTAGACGCAGTATACTTCTGACAATTCTCTGCATCTGCGGCAAATAGGACATGTGCACTTAATCTGTTTAAGCTTTTACTAACTCTTTCTTTCTTTCTCTGACTGAAAGAATAGGCTGTGACTGAAACCTCAATCCTTGCATAGTGAGGCGACAGCAGGCGGAAATCTAAACTAATTTTAAATGTTAGTGATAGCACACTGCCAAAAACGTAGACAAACGAATCACAAGACAAAACACGACGCGTTTGACCTCTTAGGTCTTCTTCCGGCAAGATAGAAACCACTCAGAACAACAAAAATGACCGAGCAGTCACTTACCTTCATCTACTTCAGCACAAGATAGTCCAACCTTGCGCTAAAGTGGATGAAGATAAGTGATTGCTTGTTTCTTTTCGTTGTCATGAGTGTTTTGATTCTTGCCTGAAGAAGACCTAAGAGGTCGAAATGCATCGTGTTTTTGTCTTGTGATTCGTTTGTCTACGTTTTTTTGGCGGTGTGCTATCACCAACACGTAAAATTAATTTCCTCAACCCTTGATTACGCAAAGGTTTTCTGAGTTCTGAGTTCTCTCTGTCTTTGTCTCTCTCTGTGTCACTCTGTCTGTCTGTCTGTCTGTCTGTCTGTCTGTCTGTCTGCGTATGTATGTAAAGTTCACATCTCTACTTTTGCAAGTGTTCTCTCTCTCTCTCTCTCTCTCTCTCTCTCTCTCTCTCTCTCTCTCTCTCTCTCTCTCTCTCAAAGACGACGTATCACATTATCAGCTTTTAGCCTTATCAATACAATATTGGATTTAGAAAAAAAAGAAAAAAACTTACCCGTCTATATCAGAATGAAGCTGATGCATGCAGATCCAATTTGAAACATTTGCAACTGATAGACAAAACACGAGCTAAGCCTATCTTTCGTATCCAGTGGAGATGGGAGTTCTGGGTATAGGCGGCCAACAGATTTTCAAAACTAGGTTTCTTTTTTTTTTTTTTTTTTTCTGTCCCAACGTGTGCTCCATCTCACAGGCATTGCACCCACGTCGCTCATTCCGACACCCCGTCTACAGCCACAGCCCGGTCGACC
This sequence comes from Conus betulinus, assembly GCA_016801955.1. NCBI lineage: Eukaryota > Metazoa > Mollusca > Gastropoda > Neogastropoda > Conidae > Conus > Conus betulinus. The sequence goes on along the minus strand of JADBJO010004361.1, from coordinate 121,667 downwards.
CCGCCGCAGCCCCGGCACCGGCAATCCACACGCAGTCCAAAGTCAAGTCGTCAAGAGGCAACCCACTGGAGGAGACACTGCACCGCCGCCGAGTCACTTCGGTGGTGTTCAGTGGCGCCTGTTCTGATCTAACATACACAGGACACCACCTATTAAGCCCCCCTACTGACGACAATAATAACTTAGACGTGGAGCCGGCGTGAGTGAGCTCTCCCTCCGGAAGGCGCCACCACATCCGTCCAACGACAGCCCCCATGGACTCGCCGATACCGGTGACCCCGATGGAATCAAACCAAGGCCACAGACGTGAAGAGGACATCGAAATTGAGGTCACCATGAGAGCAGGGCATGAAGGGCCTGTCAGGCTTGTTCTCCTTTTTTATGTCCCGCCGTGCCCTCTCTTTCAGTCCATTCACAAACTAAAGAGTTAAACACATCCAACAATTTATTAATATCGATTAATGAAACAAAAGAATAATTATGATGAAGGATTGCAAATAACAGACTATAGGTTAAGTTTGTAGAGTGTTTTCTGACGGATTCAGTCTTTCCCTTGTACTACAGAGTCACTTTCGATGTCTTTTTAAAGTGTAGTGCTGGCTCTCTCACGATTCAGCTGCCAGGCTCGCGTGTCACAGCAAATCACTTGCAAGGTGAAACACAACATGTGCTGCACAGTTCTTGCAAAGCTCCGGACGCTCCTCCGAGACGGCCGGAACAGGGTGACGTACAAGGGAGAGAGATCCGTCAGGAACAAGGACATAGAAGATCAAAAACAAACCCCACCTGCAGACACACAGAGGTAACCAATCCCTCCTAATACGTGTTACAGGTGGTACATCGACATCGTTCACTATTTCCATATTAAAAGTACAAATAATTACACATGCACTCTTATGCGCTTCACAATTTCTTGCATTCATGTACAATTTTCTTTACAATTCAACACTTCAAATTCTGAATTTAAACATCGTCCAGATACTACATATTCTGGCTTCTCACAATAAAATCTGAATCGTTCAAAGAGCCAGTGCATCACGCACCAATCCACATCTCTTCAATCACGACACACGTATACAATGAGGAACGGGTCAGAAAGAAACAAAGATACAGCATACAAGACAGCACAAACACCGCAGAATATCTTGCACGGCATCAATTATCGGATCACTCATCTGACATGATTTCTAACAAACAATTTATAAATTCACTATACTAATCATCATCTTGAGTCAATGATACGACACGATCGCGCGAGGAGCAGGTAGCGACAGTGTTAGGTAAGAACTAGTTCTTACATGAAAATTCTGTAGAATAAAAGGGGCGTCACGGCGCCTACGTCAACGCCGTGACGTCTTTTGCTGTTCCTTCTCCGCTATGTGTCTCCCGGGAGCGCGACCCTCGTAGGCTGGCACCACCGCCGGCTAGTTCGATCCTCCTGCTTTCTACCAGCTGATGAGGTCTGCCTGGATGTTTCTGGCGTGGACTGGACCTCACCAGGGTGATATGGGTCAGGAGGGGATGACACTGACGGTGATCCTACGGATGGTAGTGGTCGAAACACTCCAGGGAGCTTGCGCGCCTTGTTGCCTAATCATAACCCATTAGGGTCTGTACTCCAGTTTGTCAGAATTTGAAACAACACTCTCAGAAACACATCCATTAGT
>JADBJO010004361.1:95000-105000 GCA_016801955.1 Conus betulinus | reverse complement strand
GTTTCTCAGCAATCTTCACGTTGGTTGCCTCAAAGAAATAGGAAAGACTGTCAGGTTTTATGAGGAGGGAGCGGAGGTTCCATGGTCGACATTGTGAGCCCATGTGGCTGTCAGATTTCAAACTTTGTGACTCTGTAATGATTTTTACGTCATTTGTGCACTACAATGCTTAAATGGAGAGACTAAAGATAGAATGATCTGAAAAACGGGTCAAATTCCTCAGATGTCGCTGAAACGTTGAACTTTAAACACGCAAAACAGGATCAGCATGCCACTGTTTCTCTCCAGTTTTCCCACATACACTCTCCACTTCATCTCCTTAATCCTGTCTGGGGTTTTTTTTCACACGTGAGTCATAACAGGCATATTGCCTCTCTTGTTATGGTTTATGTTATGACACACCCACTGTTCTCTTATTCATTCATTTACTGAATTATCCGTTCGTTCGTCTATTTATTTATATTAAGGCACACTCACCGTTCTCTTATTCATCTCAATCATTCATTTATTGATTTCTCCGTTCGTTCGTCAATTTATTTATATAGGTAGGTAGGAATAGCTCAGTCGGTAGAGCGCTGGACTCGTAATTTGGGGAGATACTGGGGCTGCGGGTTCGAATCTCCACCGGCCGTTTCGGAATAGGCGGATGTTTTCCTCGGAGTTAACATTGGTTTCTGACTCAATTTCCCAAAAAGTCCATCGAATGAGACAATAAACTGAGCTTCCGTATGTGAACGCACGCATAACATTTTGCACACACGTAAAATCCCATCACCAACTTTCGGAAGAGAAGCCAGATTGGCCGTTCGTATGGATGACACGTTACACATAGCATGTACCCTGCGTGAGAAATTGAAAGAATGAAGGAAGTAAGTAAGGAAATTGAGTAAAACAATATTGACTGGATGACACGAAAAACGACTAAATGAAGCGCCAGCAGGCAGCTCTTCAGTTGGCACTACCCACATAGGCAGCCCTTGTGTACACGAAAGTGTGTGGATTGTCAGAGCCTAGAACCTTTGGCAAAGCGGTTTATAAAAGCTATGTTATTATTATATTATTATTATTATTATTATTATTATTATTTATTTATTAGTGTAACATCATCATCATCATTATAGTAGTAGTAGTAGTAGTAGTATCATAGTATTGTATTATTTCTTTCTTCTTCTTCTTATGTTCTTCTTCTTCTTATTATTCTTATTATTGTTATTATTATTATCTTACTTATTCCTTATTATTATTATTATTACTGTTACTATTATTGTTATTATCATTATCATCATCATCATTATTATCATTACTATCATCCTTGTTATTATTATCACTATTATCATATTACGACACACTCACCATTCTTGTATTCATCCTTCATCCATTCATTGCTATGCTGTCTGTTTCAGACACATGTCAAAAACATGGCGGTCGTTACGTAAAGAGAAAGCGGACCCCGTCCGAACACACTGGACTGATTCTAGTGTCTTCATATGTGCGCATACAGAACCTCACACACACACACACACACACACACACACACACACACACACACACACACACACACACACACATACAGGCGCGCGCACTCGCGCGCGCGCACGCACACGCACACACACACACACACACACACACACACACACACACACACACACACACACACACGCACGTGCGCGCGCGCGCATACACATGCATGCATGAATGCGCGGCGCTGTCGCGTGCGCACACACACACACACACACACACACACACACACACACACACACACACACACACACACATACACACACACACACACGCACACACACAAGAGAGGACAAGAGAGGAGATAGAGAGAGAGACGAGAGAGAGAGAGAGGGAGAGAGAGAGAGAGAGAGAGAGAGAGAGAGAGAGAGAGAGAAGCACACAGACACATATACAGACAGACACACAGACCAGACACATACACGGATACAGACACACACAGTAACAGTAATGAGCTGGAGTATTCAGATTTCATTGTAGATATGTCCACAGCAGTTGAGTGGGTTAAAGGTCAAGGACATGTGGCGACCTCTATGCCAATATCAGTGAGAGAGATTGCCCATAGAGGCTACATACAGTCTGCAGTTCAGCAGTAGGAGAATGGTAAATGTTGTCTGTTGACTATCACTATTATTCGCAATGCTATTTGCTGTAACCTTTGCGTCGTGGACAGAAGTTCTGTGTGAAAAATCTGAACACAAATGATTGTTTCTGTGCCTCAGGCAAAAGAGGCGGAAGTTAAAGGGAAAGCGTGCAACAGAATCTACCTTTACTCTTTAACAGAACGATTAACGTCAGAAACAACAACAGCGGCAAGAAGAACAACAACGATGACAATAATAACTAGAGTGAAACATTATGGATCTGCCCCAAAGCACACACACACACACACACATTTCCCCCAAAACACACACACACACACACACACACACACACACACACACACACACACACACACACACACACATACACACACACACACACACACACACACACCCACACACGCACTTATGGTTTGCACTTTGTACTTCCGTTCGTTATTATAACGTATATGTTGCAAATATAATGTTATGTAAGTGTTCTGAATATCATTCCGGTCTGTCCAACCGTTTCGGAGTTATTCAAGTTTCCAATTTGGCGGTTTTGGCCGTTTTTTGGGCGATATCTCGGCCAAAAAACGGCCAATTCATTTTTTTTTTAAAAAAATGCCATTTGCACATGCCCACAATGCCCTGCAACTTTCCCGAAAATTTCAACACGATTGGATGAAAAAAGGGTAAGAGAAAGAAAAACAAAAAAGAAAAATTTTACAATAACAATAGTATTCCCCCAGAGAGGCCTTATGTTTGCCTTAGAGCAAACATGGGAATTCCCCCTTCAAATCACTTTATGAAAACTTGCCTATCTATGTTCACCGTTGAAAATTACATCTATCCACCATTACTGGTAAACGTTGATGCATATTTACCAAATAACGGTTTTTAAACTGTCAAATGTGAAATTTACTGTATGAAAACTAATGTTTTCATGTTCAGCGCTGAAAGTTACATCTAGCCACCAATTTGGTCACAATTGATTCTTATTTGCAAAATAACGGTTTTTAACGGTAACGGTTTTTAGATGTCGGATATCAAAATTGCTCTCGTAAACTTAAATATTCATGTTCAGCGTTTAAAGTAACATCTAATCAGCAAGTTTTGTTTAGATTGATGCATATTTGAAAAAACGGTTTTTAACGTTTTTTTTTACTGTCGAAGTGTTTTGTAACATAGATACTCTTAATCAGCATATCAAATTACATACATCCACCAATTTTGGTTGAGATAGCTTCAAAAAATGAAAAATAACGGTTTTTTAACGGTTTTTAACTGTCGAAGTGTTTTGCAACATAGATTTTTTTAATTAGCATATCAAACTGCATAAGCAACCAAAAATTTGGTTTCTGTTACTTTGTTAGTCTTTGAGCTATTAAATATTCAAATTTCGCCTTTTAGAGCGTACCTAAATTTGCATAAATTTAAATAACTGCCAACCCTTTAAGATATCAATACCAAACTCCTTTCTGCACTGGGCCATAGCTACATTTGCACTTCCGGTTCGTTATTATAACGTACATGTTGCAAATATAGTGTTATGTGTGTGTTTCTGAATATCATTACGATCTGTCCAACCGTTCTGAGTTATTCAAGTTTCAATTTGGGCCGTTTTGGCCGTTTTTTTTTTTTTGCCATATCTCGGCCAAAAAAACGGTCAATTCATTTAAAAATTGCCATTTGCACATGCCCACATTGCCCTGCAACTTTCCTGAAAATTTCAACACGATTGGATGAAAAAAGGGTAAGAAAAAGAAAAAGAAGAAAAAATAATTTTTACAATAACAATAGTATTCCCCCAGAGAGGGGGAATTCTAATAATGAAAAAAAAAAACAGCTTCAAATTCCTATCTGCACGATCGAGCACGCCGAGGTGCTGAACGATATCAACTGAATGCACTCCCACACATCTAGACTGGACACACTGGGTAACTCTTCACACAGACACGCACGCATGCACGCATGCGCGCGCGCGCACGCGCGCACACACACACACACACACACACACACACACACACACACACACACACACACACACACACACACTTCGCAGCTCAATTCATTCAATGCATTCACACTCGCAGTCATTTGTTTGACAAAGATTGGTTTGAAAAACGAAAAAGGAAAAGAGTGCTTTTGATGAGAGACCACTTGAAATGATTTTACACCGTTTGCTATAAAAGATGAGGGTGATGACACCAGCATAGACAGACAGAGAGCTCCAGCCTGCAGCAACGGAGGACCAGAATGCTTCTTCAAGTTCCCCGATACTGAACTCGTACATGCACTCATGTGGCTGTCAAAGCAATTTTGAAAAACAAATGACAGAAAGAAAGTAGAACGCATTGTATGAGATGACAAACTACATGAAACAATGTTATAAGGTTTGTTTTACATACATGGTAATGATCAGACCGACACTGACAGGCGGAGACTTTCAGCCTGGAGCACCAGAAGACCTGAATGCTTCTTCATCAAGTTCCCCGCTACCGAACGTTTGGGCATGACAATTCCTGTCATCAGCAGAACGGACACACCCTTATGGAACAGATTTGTTCAATAACTCTGATAGTCTAGAAGATTAACTGCAGCGACTACTGACCATTCAAATGATTATTCAGCTCGCGGTGCCTGTGACCATGAAAAGTGATAACCATCCTTAAACCCCCACACACTCCTTTCATTCTTGAACGTGATTAAGCAAGCTTCACGTTCGTCAACTCCAAAAGGGACCTTCGTTTGACAATAATCTTCATTCCTGCATGGGCATCGCCATGCAATAAAGATCGGGCTCAGCCTTCTTTTCTGCTCGTTTTCCTGTGGTTTAACCTTTTATATGACACACAATGCCGCGAGAATAATTTAGCGGGGAATGCTGACAAAATGAGGAAATGTTGGGCTCTGATTTTTTGTCGCCTTCCCCCCAATCCCCCCCCCCCCCCCCCCCCTCTCTCTCTCTCTCTCTCTCTCCTCTCTCTCTCTCTCTCTCCTCTCTCTCTCTCTCTCTCTCTCTCTCTCTCTCAAAGGATCTTCTCAGACAGGACAGAATATTAACGAAGGCGCCGGAATGTATTTCTACTTGCCTGCCTGGGCTTCATTGCCACCTATTGATGGCCTTGAAACCATGAACTTGATCAGGTCAGCTGCAACAGAGCCAATGACCTAAGAAACAAATGACCTACCAGGTTACTGCTTTTCCTCCGGCTTGCCAATGCCCCAAAGAAACGTGAGCAGACTGTGGATTGAAACACTACGTTTTGCTGTGTCATTGTTTGTGCCCTGTACTCCCTAGGGGCTAATTGTCATTCATCCGTTGGCCACTCCAGTCAGTCAGGTGTCCTTCCTCATTGCTCTGTACTCATCTCTCACTGCACACTGAGCTGCCAGACTGAATTACAGAGCGACACTGGTCACAAAAGAGGAAGTGTTCAATCCATTTTCTTTTCTGTTAGTCGATTGGTTGGTTAGCCGCGCTCTCTGCTCTCTGTCTGTCAGTCTCTCTGCCTCTGTCTCTGTCTCAGTCTCTGTCTCTGTCTCTCTCTCTCTCTCTCTCTCTCTCTCTCTCTCTCTCTCTTTCTGTACAACACACTCATACGTATGCACGTGCTCACACACGCACTCAGTCATGGGGCACACAACAGCAGAAAGTATGAAGCCGTAGAAGGCAGTGCTTTAGATAAGAGATTACATGACACGGTGTCAAACGATGGGAACGACCAGACTGACATAGACAGGCAAAGAGGTCATGTCTGGGACACCAGAAGGCCTGAATCCTTCTTCATCAAGTTCCTCACATCTGAACTTTGTGGCGAGACAAATCCTGTCATCAGCAGAACAGACATACCTTGATGGAACATAAATGAATAAAAGCTCTGGTGGTCTGGTAGACTCTGGAATCGCTTTGATTACTCACCATTTAAATGCTTATTCAGGTCACAGTGACCTTGACTATGAAAGGTGACAAGCATCTTTAACCCCCACACCTTTCTTCGCCTTCTCTCCTTCTTTCCATCGTTTCACGTGATTAAACAAGCTTCACATTCGTCAACCCAAAGGACGGTCTTCCCAGAGAATAACGTTAATTCACGCTTTGGCATGGTCATGCAATAAAGATCGAGTGAAGCCTTATTTTTCTGGTCCTTTTCCTCTAAGAAATCTTCCATGACACACAATGCCACGTGAATAATTCAGTGAGGAATGCTGGCCACCGAAGGGAATTTTGATTCCCGATTTTTTTGTCTGTCTGTCTGTCTGTCTACCTCTCTCTCTCTCTCTCTCTTTTCTCACACACCACACACACACACACACACACACACACACCACACACACACACCCACACACACACACACACACACACAACACACACACACACACACACACACACACACACACACACACACACACACACCACACACACAAGTCATATGGCTCATGAACGAAGAAAGACAAAAGTCATAGAACGCAGTGCTTTGGGTACAAGATTACATGACACGATATTACACGGTTTGTTTTTAAAAGATGGGAATAACCAGACTGACATAGACAGGCAAAGAGGTCAGGCCCGGAACACTAGAAGATCTGAACGCTTCTTCATCAAGTTTCTCTCTTCTGAACTTTGTGCGAGACAAATCCTGTCATCAGCAGAACAGACATACACTGATGGAACACAAATGAACAAAAAAGCTCTGATATTCAAGCAGATTCACATAATCGTTTTGACTACTCACCATTGCAATGCTTACTCAGATCACAATGACTGTGAACATTGAAAAATGACGACCATCTTAAACCTGCATGCCCTTTTCCAGGTCATCCCCCCTTTCCATTGTTGCATGTGATTAAGCAAGCTTCACGTTCGTCAACCCAAAAAGGTCCTTCCCCAGAAATAACGTTAATTCACGCTTTGACATCGCCATGCAATTAAGATCGGGCTAGTCTTCTTTTTCTGCTCGTTTTTGTTCAGGAGTAATCTTCCATGACGCTTAATGCCACGTGAATAATTCAGGTGGAATGCTAGCCACAAAAAATTGAATTTTTGATTTTCTCACATTTTTTGTTCTCCTCTCTCTCTCTCTCCTCTCTCTCTCTCTCTCTCTCTCTCTCTCCTCTCTCTCTCTTCTCTCATCCCTTAATCTCTATCCTCACATCTCTCATTTCTCAATCTCTCGTCTGTCTGTCTGTCTCTCTCTCTCTCTGTCTCTCTCTTCTCTTCTCCTCTCTCTCCCTCTCCTCTCTCTCCCTCTCTCTTTCTCTTAATATATATCTCTCTCAATTCTCTGTCTCTGTGTCTCTCTCTCTCTCTTTCTCTCTTTCCTCTCTCTCTTCTCTCCTCTCTCTCTCTCTCTCTCTCTCCCCTCTCTCTCTCTCTCTCTCAATTCTCAGGATGTTCTCCGGGAAGGGAAAGCAAATCAAACGAACCCCCAGTAATATTTCTCCATGTATGCCCACGCTTCATCGCTCCATGCTGCTGACCCTTTGCACCCATGAACCTGATTAGGTCAGTTGCAACACAACCAATGACATTGGGGAATAAATAACTCCATGTTATTGCTTCCCCTCTCTCTCTCTCTCTCTCTCTCTCTCTCTCTCTCTCTCTCTCACACACACACACACCACACCACACACACACCACACACACACACACACACACACACACACACCAAAATGCCTCAAGGAATTCTGAGCAGATTTTGGATTCAAGATCTTGTTTTGCAATCTCATCGTTTTTCGCCCCGTACTCCCTCAGCGCTCATTTTTGCTTTCGCTTTCCAATGACAATTCCATTTAATATCAGGTTTGTCCTGCGGCGACCCCACCAGAGGAGACACTGCAAGTTTCAGCAGTTCTGTACTCAATGTCATGTCTAGATCCACTTACTTGTTTAAGTACTTATTTGTTTTATTTATTTATTTATTTATTCATTCATTCATTCATGTCCTTTATTTACTTAATTTTATTCATTTTTGTATCTTTTAGTTATATTTTTGGTTAGTTTTGTTTAAATATTTATTATCTGTTTACTTACTTCTTTATCTGTTTATTTATCTATTTACTTATTTGTTTGTTTGTTTCTTTATCCATCGGTTTGGATAGAAATCAGAATTAAGTACGCAAAACGGACACAGAGGAAATCATTGAATGGCGGTTTAATAATCATTGAGTAGGACAGATTGGTTTCGGTCAGAATATTCTCCCTCTGCCTCCGTGCTTATCTCCCATTGCCAACTAACTCGGTGAAGAAAACTTGCCACATGAGAGCGAGACTGGTGACTCCCGTTTTTCCCCTTTCCGTGACCGTCCGTCTGTCTATTCTGTCCTGTCTTTCTGATCCTCTCTCTCTCTCTCTCTCTCTCTCTCTCTCTCCTCTCTCTCTCTCTCTCTCATCTCTCTCTCTCTCTCCTCTCTCTCTCTCTCTCTCTCTCTCTCTCTCTGTTTGCTGTCCTCTGTTTTTGCTGTACTCTGTTTTTTTTCTGCTACTCTTTTCTGTGTTTCTGCTTTCTTTTTTTCTGGTCTCATCTATGTCTCTGTCTGTCTGTCTCTGTCCTGCCTGTCTGCCTGTCTGTCTGTCTGTCCTCTCCCTTCTCTCTCTCTCTCCTCTCCTCTCCTCTCTCTCTCTCTCCTCTCTCTCTCTCTGCCTCATTATGTCTCCAGTTTCACATAGATGGGGTATTATCTTTTAATTTCAAGGGAAACGTTTAGTTTAAAGGTCGTGGCATCTCTCTCTCTCTCCCCTCTCCCCTCTCTCGTCCTCTCGTCTCTCTCCTCTCTCTCTCTCTCTCTCTCTCTCTGAAAGGATTTCTCGGAGGAGGAAACCCAGGTAATCTTCTCTTCGTATGCCCGAGCAATACTGCTTCCACACTGCTGACCCTTGACCCATGAGCATGATCGATCAGCTGGAACTCAGCCAATGGCCGCGAGAGAAGAATGACCACGTTCCTAGAGCCTATGGAGACAATATCAATCATTGGATGAAAGACAGACGTAGTAGACTGGAATTACCTTATGTCCTCCCTTTTCTCTTCCGCCTAAAAGACTCATGTGTAGATTTTGGAAAAGGTTCAGTGGAAGAATTTGACCTGTATATCAATCTACTTTGTAATCCTACGCAGACTGGCTTTTCTTTTCGGGTTCGTTCTTTTCTTGTGTTCATCCCCACGATCATAAATATGTCTGTTTCGTTGTCTCATCATGTGTGCTTTTGCACTTCCTATTTGCTCGTTTGTATGTTTGATTGTTTGTTTTGTTTTAGTTTTTTTACGTAATCCATTGGTACCCCCCTATTCAGGTTGCGTCTTGGCACTGACTGAGTACTAGCAGTCATCAGGGAGCATTCCATTCCAGATCGTCATAAGGCGACCCACCAGAGAGCAGATACTGCACCATCAAAAGGCGTCAATACCTCAACTGTCCTATGTAAATTGGGAGGGTTTTTTTTTTTTTTTTGTTGTGTTGGTGTTGTTTTTTAGTTGAGGTTACAAAGCAATGAAATGTTCTCCCAGAGCGCAACTTTCAATAGTATTTCTGCCATGACTGTAAAATAAAGATCGTCTTCAACTTGACATGTTTCCGTGCTTTCCTTCACCTTCACAAAAAAAAACGAACAGTGCGACACCTGCAACGGCTTCAACTCGCCACAACCAGTCATGGCATTCGTTTTGCAGTAGCCACAACAAGCTCTGCTGCTCCAGAGCTGGGACATAGAGCCACTGCGTGTGCAGCGATTCCACAAGGCATCGACCATCGTAGCTTCCACAGGCAAGACAATGCCGGCAAACATCGTCCAACGACCATTGAACTGCTTGGCGAGTTCAGCACTGGCAAAAGGAATGGCAATGGTCAACTCTCTCTCTCTCATCTCTCTCTCTCTCTCTCTCTCTCTCTCTCTCTCT
>JADBJO010004361.1:87500-90000 GCA_016801955.1 Conus betulinus | reverse complement strand
CCATACCAAAGGCCTCTAAGAAGACAGCAAAAGCTGCGTAGATGTCTACCTACTCTTCAATGCGTTGTTTTCTCATTCACATCGCCACAAGTGTTGTGTAGTAGACAGTTCTGTGGCCGGTCTAAAGCCACACTGAGACTCTGGTGGTAGCTGTTCATAGATGGGGCGTATAGACTGGTTCAGGATAACTGGTGCTAAAAAAATGTTGCCAGCGATAGACAACCAGAAAATGGGTCTGTACTGTTTTTGTCAGTGTCTTCTGTGTTGCCTTCGTTAACAAGAGGACACTGAATTTCACTGACAGAGCTCTTTGTTCCTCACAGCCACTGGTCAGAGAATCATCCCCGGGCCTGCTGTTTTGAATAGTTCAACGGGGGTGCCGTAGAAAACTGACGCCTTGCCGGAGCTGGTCCTGTCTAACGGACTGCTTTCTGGACGTTGAGGAAGGGCTTGACGGAGGTCAAGGTCATTTACGATGCAGGGTTTATGGTGGGAAATCTGCTGAGGATGCTGAGGGGATGTCCTCCCTAGCGTGTCATGACGCTGCTTTATATAACAAACAAACAAAATCTACATAGCTCGATGAAAATACAAATATATATTCATAGAGAGAGACAGACAGACAGACAGACAGACAGGCAGACAGAGACAAACAGAGACAGAGAGAGACAGAGACAGAGAGAGATTAGAGAGAGACAGCACAGAGAGAGGCAGACACAGAGAGAGAGAGAGACAGAGACAGACACAGACAGACACAGACAGACAGAGAGAGAGAAGTAGGAAAAGAACCATTCAAAAGCCTCACCAGAAAATGGGACATGGACTGGCAATAAATGGCTAGACGAAAGAATGACTGACTGACTGAAACCAATTTATTGTCAGATTAACTCAAAAGTTGTACTGACAAAAGAATGAACAAGCCACAGAGGTAGTGAATCAGGGCATGATTCACTACCACTACCACTACCACTACCACTACAATGGTCTGTCCTAGTGGTCAGACCACTGTCTGTGCAATCTTTCCCCGGCCCGAGTGCGTTCCTTTTAATTAGACAGTGAACTGAAAGGGAGAGCATCCAGTTCTCTCTCTGACTGACTGGATTGACGCAGCAGCCCAAACGCACGCCCATTCACTGAATCAGTAATTAAGAGAACAGGCCATCTCTCTCTCTCTCTCTCTCTCTCTCTCTCTCTCTCTCTCTCTCAGGCACACACACACACACACACACACACACACACACACACACACGCGCGCGCGCGCGCGCGCGCGCGCGCGCGAGCGCACACACACACGCACACGCACGCACGCACGCACGCTCACGCACACACACACACACACACACACACACACACACACATGGACATGCATGTCCACACATATTCACGCACAAATAAGACGCATGCACATCGTTGCTCAGAGAGAGAGAGAGAGAGAGAGAGAGAGAGAGAGAGAGAGAGAGAGAGAGAGAGGAGAGAGAGAGAGAGAGAGAGAGAGAGAGAGAGAGAGAGAGAGAGATCCAAAACCAACCTGGAGATAGAACATGGATTGGCAATAAATGACTGGACGAAGAAAGGAACCAGTTACAGAGGTAATGGATCAAGGTATGGAATCAGCTGTGATTTCTAGTGGTCAGACCACTGTCTATGAGTGTGTCTCTTAATTAGACCGTGGACTGAGAGGGAAACCACCCAGTTCTGTCACTCAACTGGATTGCTGCAGCAGCCAAAAAACACGCCCATTCTTTGATTCATGTATTAAGAAAACACAGGCCATACTCCCCCCCCTCTCTCTCTCTCTCTCTCTCTCTCTCTCTCTCTCTCTGTCTGACACACACACAACACACACACACACACACACACACACACACACATACAGGCGCTCACGCGCGCGCGCACGCACACGCACACACACACACGCACACACACACACACACACACACACACACACACACACACACACACACACAACACACACACACACACACACACACACACACACACACACACACACACACACACACACACACACACACACACTTGCGCCTCTCATAGAAGTCCGACGTCCGATCCTATCACCAGTAACATTAACCACTGAACCCATCGAACTTCCATCAGAAAGATGTTAGCTTTGCAATTTCCAGATTATGGTCAAAAACCTTCTGTTTTCATTCTTGTATGATATTTGTGTTTGCCGCTTTTGTGTTCGTTTGATCTTATGTGATTATTAGGGTCCATGGGGACAAAGCCAAGCTTCCTGAAATGGTTGTCACTCCAAGGAATGAGAAAAAAAAAACTCCATGATTGAAAGGAATGCCACTGCCAAAGACACACAGAGAGAGAGGGACAGACAGACAGACAGACATAGACACAGAGAGAGACAGAGAGAGAGAGAGAGAGAGAGAGAGAGAGACACAGAGAGAGAGAGAGAGAGAGAGAGAGAGAGCAAAAACGCAAAACAAGCAATAAAGCAAACACACACACGCGCGCGCGCGCTCACACA
>JADBJO010004361.1:60000-82500 GCA_016801955.1 Conus betulinus | reverse complement strand
AGAAACAGACTGAAGAATAACGGTACTTACACCCCCCCCCCCCGTCAATCGTTTTAGCCAACGTCCGATCGATCAGACCAGTTTCACAAAACAATAATTTTGATGAACTGCAAGCAAGCGTACGTCATTTTTAAACGAATTTAGAAATGCGAATGTGCTGTGTTTTTTCTGAAACCTGGCTGAGCGAAGAAATAGCAGACGACATTTTAGCTTTGGACGGATTTGGTGTGCCACTGAGAATGGACAGAGACAAGCGCGTGACAGAGAAAAATCAAGGGGGGGGGGGGGGGTGTGTATGTACGTGAGCGAGAAGTGGTGTAACAGTGAGAACGTTAAAGTGCGTCGTCAAGTGTGTACGCGTGACGTGGAACTTTTAGCAGTGTCACTGCGACCGAAATACCTGCCACGTGAGTTCGGACAGCTCTTCATGACTGTTGTTTACGTGCCACCATCCGCAAATACTGTACGTGCAGCTGCAGAAATCACGGACTCTGTTCACGCTCTGCAGGCCATGTCACCCGACGCACCGTGCTTTATCCTCGGAGATTTTAATGACTGTGACCTCAATTCAAGCCTGCCTTCTTTTAAACAGTATGTGTCATGTTTACAAGAAAGGATAAAATACTTGATTTATGCTACTGTAATATACCATCTGCATACAAGTGTGTTCAGCTCCCCCCTGTTGGTCAGTCTGATCACAATGCCATTCATCTCTTGCCAGCTTACAGACCAAAAGTGAAAACACAACCTATCACTAAAAAGCAAGTGCAGTGTTGGACACAAGAAAGTGTTGATGAATTACAGGCTTGTTTTGAATGTACAGATTGGAATTTGTTTTTGAATTCTAGTTTTGACATTAACGAAGCCACCGATGTTATTTCCAGCTACATTTTTCTGTGAAACACATGATTGTACCTACTAAAACTATCAAAATATTTCCCAACAACAAACTTGGGTACAAAATCTCTCTGAAAATAACTCTAAATGAGAAAAAAAGAGCTTTTCAATCAGGCAATAAAAGCGATCGTAAGGTTGTACAAAAGAAACTGCAAACGGAGATTGAAGAATCAAAGAGAGCTTACAAGAGAAAAGTTGAAAACATGTTCCAGAATGGAAATATGCGAGATGCATGGAAAGGAATAAAGGTTTTATCAGGTTCAGGTAAATGTTCAAACCAAAATATTAGTAACAAAAAAAAAAGCAAAAGAACAGAAGCAATTTGCAGAAAAGCTGAACGATTTTTACTGTAGATTTGATGATAAAGATTTTAGTAAAGAATTAAAGGAAGTGAAGGAAGAACTCCAAAGCAATGTTAAAAACGATGTTGATGGAAGTGATTCTGTTGTGATTGAGGAAAATGATGTTCAGTTGTTTTTCAAACGTTTAAATGTGAGAAAGGCAATGGGCCCTGATAATATCTGTGGAAAATTGTTGAAGGTGTGTGCTTCTCAGCTCTCCTATGTTTACAGTCGTTTGTTTACCTGGTCACTTAGAGAATATAATTCCTGTTTTATGGAAAAATGCCACTGTATGTCCTGTTCCCAAAAAAACGCAACCCAAGCTGTTTAAATGATTACCGACCAGTTGCCCTCACATCTGTTGCAATGAAATGTCTTGAAAGAATTGTCCTCAGTTATGTTTTAAAAGATACTACACAGTACCAAGACCCGTTTCAGTTCGCATACCAACAGAACAGATCAACAGATGATGCCACACTCACACTTCTCCATCATGCTTTTTCACACCTCGAAAAACCTGCCTCCTTTGTACGCATTCTCTTTATTGATTTCTCAGCAGCATTCAACACCATACAACCACATCTGATGGCAAAGAAACTCATTAACATAAATGTGGGTAACAAGCTCATTCTTTGGGATAATTGATTTTCTTACACAGAGGACACAGT
Source organism: Conus betulinus (assembly GCA_016801955.1). Lineage (NCBI taxonomy): Eukaryota > Metazoa > Mollusca > Gastropoda > Neogastropoda > Conidae > Conus > Conus betulinus. Next base: position 80,594 of record JADBJO010004361.1, on the reverse strand, counting down.
CTGTTCGATATCAAAGTGTTGTTTCGTCTTCCAGAGTCATTTCAACTGGCGCACCCCAGGGTACTGTTTTATCACCAGTGCTTTTTACTCTGTACACAAATGATTTTCAGGAAGTGATTCAACTTTGTACATTAAATATTCAGATGACTCAGCACTTGTGGATCTTTCCAACTCTGATTCTGTTTACTTCAAGGAGGTTCAAAGATTTGTTGACTGGTGCGATCATAACTATCTTGATCTGAATGTAACAAAAACGAAAGAAATGTTGATTGATTTTAGAAAGAATCCAAAGCTGTACCACCACTTTTTATCAAAGGTGCTGAAGTAGAACGTGTTGAATCATACATAAAATATTTAGGAACTTTTATAGATAATAAGCTGAATTTTAAATCCCATGTTGAGTATGTCCACAAAAAAATGTCAAACCAGATTATATTGTCTTCGCAAGCTGCGATCATTTCATGTGAATACTGACATTCTTCGGACATTTTATTCATGCTTCTTGGAATCTGTTCTAACTTTCTCATTTATGTGTTGGTATGGTGGGTTGACTGTGAAGAGCAGAAATGTGCTTGAGAAAGTGGTGAACGTGGGAGGAAAAATCGTTGGTGAGAGACAAAAAAGTCTGAGTGAGCTATACAGGTGCCGTGTTAGTTGTACCGAGAAGATGTTTAATTGAAATCCAAATTCCTCTATATGAATGTATGTCATATGTGAGAAAATGGGTAATGTGGCTAAATTATTGTTTATTTGCTGTGAATGTGTGTGACCACAAATTAATTTCTCAGATTGAGATAATAAAGTTTACTTGACTTGACTTGACTTGACTTGACTTGATTATAGAGAGGGGCAGAGAGAGAGAGGGGGGGGGGGGGGAGCACGTTTACAACTCATAAAGATATGCATACCTTAGGGTGTCCAGGCATATGTATGATATATGCATGCACAACCGCAAATATTTTTTCAACCTCAAAAAACTTTGAAAAACAACAGCAAGGGTAGGGTAGTGCTGAAGACCACAAACAAGATATGTACCCTATCCCAGCTGCTGGCATGTTGCGTGCATGCAACCCTACATACACAAAAAGGAGGACCTCCAACGGCCATTCAGGCAGTCCACATTGTATAGCTACAATGGCGATTCCACCACCTCAGTCCTTGATGTTCAGTCCATGGCGAGTGAGCATCCCTAGCCTAGAGATCAGAGGTGATTCAAGGAATTTACGGTGTATGGCATCTGAGTGGTTTTGGTGAACAGCAGAGACTGACATATAAAACACGTTATGTCCAGGGCTATTGAAATGTGTACCTATGGGGGTGATCTTATTCAGGTTGACAGCCTGGAGGTGTTCCCTGAATCTATCATCCAGGGTACGGTAGGTCTCACCACAGTACAGTTTTGGAACAGAGGCTGCATGAAAGAATGTACACAAGGTTGGAAGATCGGCAAGTGAAGGGGGATCTGATGGGGAAACGTTTGCCTGATGAGCCCCTGAAGGTGTTAGTGGTTGTATTTAAAAAGGGGCAGGTTTTGCATCGGGGTTTGTTGCAGCGGTGGTTTCCTGGTGGAGAGAGCTGCTCGGTGAGTCTTTGTAAGTGGCTCGCACTAGATGATCCCTGAGGTTGGTGTCACGCAAGTATGCCACTAGTGGAGGTTTGTCGAAGATGGACTGAGTTTGGGGTCTTTCTGCAGGATGTCAAAGTTTTTCACAAGGATGTTTTTAACTGGGAGGTTGTGTAGGTGGTAGGTCAGAGTAAGGACTGGTCGGTCTGACTGATCTTTGCTCTGAGATGGGGTCATGGCCTGAGTTCTGGGGGTGCGAAGGGCACGATTGGCGGCATCGATGATGACTGCTTCAGGGTATCCTCGCCTTCTGAAGAAGGAACACATCCAGTTGACCTGCAGTTTGAAGTCATCGTCATTGTTGCACAGTCTTCTGAGGCGACAGAATTGAGAGTGAGGGATACTCTTCTTGGTAGACTGTGCGTGGCTGGATGTGTAGGAGTCGAAACGTTGTGTATTGTTTTTGTTTTCTTTTTGACCCCACCTTTTGTTTCGGTCTTTACCACCAGTCTTCAAATTATATAGTTGTTCTGAAAAAGACCCAGTCAAGTGTTATCAACTTTTTAATAGTACACCCATCTTTTCAATATGTTGCTCAAATGTCCTGGTCAACTCTACGTATGCCAAACCTCTCTCGGGTCTTCTTCACCAGGAATACACTTACCAAAGGACAGGTCCAATGCAGCACTTTTGTGTAGCTCCAGACCGGAAGGTAAACCTCCATAGCTTCATCTTAATTATGATCATCGTGAGAGAGAAGAAAAAACAAAACGCCTGTAAGTGGAATAAACGACGAATGTTGGCCAGATTTAACAATTACCACTTCCCTCGATTGAAAGACGTGTTGTGTGTGTGTGTGTGTGTGTGTGTGTGTGTGTGTGTGTGTGTGTGTGTGTGTGAGAGAGAGAGAGAGAGAGAGAGAGAGAGAGAATGTGTGTGAAGACGAGAGAAGATAGGTGCATAGGTACAGGATGAGTTCGAACTGTTCCAGGACATTGTGTTTTACTGCAGGTCTCACATCAAAGATACTTGGATGGTCGGAAATTGGAGTAAGATTAAGGGAGAATGACAGGATACCTAATCTGAGAGGTGGAAGGAGAGAGAGAGAGAGAGAGAGAGAGAGAGAGAGAGAGAGAGAGAGAGAGAGAGAGGCGTTTGCTCTCTCTCTCTCTCTCTCACACACACACACACACACACACACACACACACACACACACACACACAGAGAGAGAGAGAGAGATTTCGCCCGTTCTGTTTTATTACTGATTCGGTGAAGGGGCGTGTGTTTGGGCTGCTGGCGCTATCCAGTGACTCAGACAGGGACTGGGTGCTCTCCCTTACAGTGAACTGTCTGTTGGAGAGAAGCACACAGCGGCAGGAAGCGAATTGACACTGGTTTGTGGCCACCGGATATCCACACTGAATTCATTCGTTGATTCGTTGTGTTCGTTCGGTCGTTCAGCATTCCTTCTGTCATTGGTGGGCGATCCCTGTCTCCCTGTCTGCAATGTGATTGTTCAGAGCTCTTTAATGAGCCTTTATTCCCCTTCCTTATCTTCATCCTCTCCTCTCTTCTCCTCTCCTACCTTCTCTCTCTCTCTCTCTCTCTCTCTCTCTCTCTCTCTCTCTCTCTCTCTCTCTAACAGCAAGTAGCAAATTTTGAGTAATTATGAACCTCCAAGGGGACAAAAAATTGCATCTATCTGGCTGGCTGGCTGGCTATCAAATCTACTTATTTATGTATGCATATCTATGTGTACGTGCGTGCGTGTGCGTGCTCGCGCTCGCGCGTGTGTGTGTGTATCTGTTTGTGTAGGTGTGCGTGCGTGCGTGCGTGCGTGCGTGTGTGTGTGTGTGTGTGTGTGTGTGTGTGTGTGTGTGTGTGTGTGTGTGTGTGTGTGCGCGCGCGCGCGCGCGCGCGCGAGCGTGTGTATGCCGTGTGTGTGTGTGTGTGTGTGTGTGTGTGTGTGTGTGTGTGTGTGTGTGTAACAATATCAATAATGATAAATGTTATTAACTTTTACAGGCCACTTCGTCCATGTGAGCAGCATAAATTCTAAATTAATTAAAAGAACAAAGGTGAGCATTGTTATTTCTTAAGTGTAAACATGTATTAAGCTATAACTTTATTTTGTATATCAGGTTTCCAGTGGTGGTTTGACAACTGTCGGAAACCTCTAGAGAGATGCAAAGGAACAAACTTTCTACAGAAAGTGGAATATTTCGGGTATACCAACAAAAAATGAAAACTGTCCTCAATATGCTGACCGTCACATGGTAAACAGAAAGGGCTAGGCACTGGGTTCCCATAAGGAAATCCCGTTTAAAGGTATTTTCGTTTGTTTTCCCTTTTCTTAGGGCTAGACAAATCCAAAATTATGGCGGATACGCGCAATATAGTTTATGAGGGGGGGGGGGGGGGGGGGTGGTGCGTGTGCGTGTGTGTGTGTGTGTGTGTGTGTCTGTCTGTCTGTGTCTGTGGTCTGTCTGTGTGTGTGGCTGGACAATGAATCAAGTCGCCCTAGGCGTGCACAGATGGGCAAGTGAATGTCAGAACTGAATAGTGCATTAAGTGACGCGAAAACTTGCTGTCCGAAAACCTGGTGCTTTAATTTCTGATCTGAAATGGCCGTCGATGTTGCCATTTCATGTCGCTGCACCTAAAAGGTGAAAGAGAGAATTAACCTAACTCGTGCAGCAGTGCTAGTGGATGGGGTCCGGTCCATTCTCTCACTTTACCGTGAGCTCTGTTGCAATGTAGAACCCTATTGTTCACCTTGCCACTGAAATCTTCACAAATAACACTGTGAACTTGTCTTCAAACATTATAATACAGCTTGAAAACAGCTAGCAAAGGTGTGGTGTTAGCGGCGGGGTAAAATGGCCAGAAACGGGTCAGAACGTTGTTGCCTGCACTGACAAAACAGGATTGTGCTACGTTTATGTTTCCTGCAAAAGCGCTGTGAAAACGAGGGTACCAGGAATCTCTTGAACTGTGTTTTTCATTTTTTTTTATGTTTTCTACCTGTCGAAAAATATGTCTCGACATCTCAGGTCTGTAATAATTCAGCGGGCTAGCTGAGTTGTTGATGCCCAAGCCCGACTAGCTTGCGAAAATTCTTACAAATTCCTCCAGGCTTGGTGGGTGGAGTAATTGAAGTGCTATGAATTTTGATCAATCACTATGCCGATCACAGTGGGTCCAACCACGACTCATGACAAACCCTTGCTCCCACATACCCCGCCTCTTTATTGATTCTCGTGATGAAGCAAGCCTCACCATCATTAATCAAGTTGAGGATGGGGGGGGGGGGGGGGGGGGGGGAGATCTTACCAGACTGCCATTCGTTTTCAATCACGTAATTGGCATGACGATGCAACAAAGACGGGAGAGGAGGGGGGGGAGGCGGGGAGAGAAGGTGGGGGGTAGGAGGGAGACAAACCGACTGCCGTTTCTTATCTTTAAAGCAAAAGAGCATCACTCAAGCGCACGCACAGTGCCCGTGTCCTCCATATGGCCTTATAAGACCTAATGCCTGAAGAGACAGAGCTCTGTTGGATTCAAAACAGAGAGAGATTAAATGGCGTCATCGAACCAAAGTAGCGCAGAGGCGTATGCTTCAAGACCTACCCTCACGCTTTCTCCCAAATGAAGGCTAGGCAAGGCAGAGACGGCAATGAGAGACAATCCTATTAGCAATGTGCGCGGTGCTCATTGAGATGGTTCGTGAACTTCGTGCAGTTTGTGAAACGTATAACAGCAGTCTGCCCACCAGTTCAACTTGGCCTTCGCTGTCACTCGCCCTCTGTCCACCAGTCCAACTAGCCTTCATAGTCAAAACTTTCGTCTGTATAACAGCAGTCTGCCCACAGTCCAACTTGGCCTTCATTGTCACACGCTCTATGCCACCAGTCCAGCTTGGCCTTCATTGTCACACGCTCTCTGTCCACCAGTCCAACTTGGCCTTCATTGTCGCACACATTCTCTGCCCACATTCCATCTTGGCCTTCATTGTCACACGCGCTCTATCCACCAGTCCAACTTGGCCTTCATTGTCACACGCTCTCTGCCCACCATTCCATCCTGGCCTTCATTGTCACACGCTCTCTGCCCACCAGTCCAACTTGGCCTTCATTGTCACACGCTCTCTGCCCACCAGTCCAACTTGGCCTTCATTGTCACACGCTCTATGCCACCAGTCCAGCTTGGCCTTCATTGTCACACGCTCTCTGCCCACTATTCCATCTTGGCCTTCATTGTCACACGCTCTCTATCCACCAGTCCAACTTGGCCTTCATTGTCACACGCTCTCTGCCCACTATTCCATCCTGGCCTTCATTGTCACACGCTCTCTGCCCACCAGTCCAACTTGGCCTTCATTGTCACACGCTCTCTGCCCACCAGTCCAACTTGGCCTTCATTGTCACACGCTCTCCCACCAGTCCACTTGGCCTTCATTGTCACACGCTCTGGCCCCACCAGTCCACTGGCCTTCACACACGCTCTCTGCCCACCAGTCCAACTTGGCCTTCATTGTCACACGCTCTCTGCCCACCAGTCCATCTTGGCCTTCACTGTCACACGCTTGCCCACCAGTGGCCTTCATTGTCACACGCTCTCTGCCCACCAGTCCATCTTGGCCTTCATTGTCACACGCTCTCGTCAGGACTCCCATACATTCCCAATTTTCTCCGGAAGTAAGGGTGGGTGTAGGGTTGTCATCTCTCAAATTCTTCTCAAAAAAAAAAATCTCTCAAATTCTTGTAACAGTGGGGAGACGCGGGGGGGGGGGGGGGGGGTCAATCGTGGTGGGAGGGACTCTGAGCCAAATTTTTGGGAAAGTGGCTGGATGAATGAGTGCGCACGCGCGCGAGAGCGTGTGTGTGTGTGTGTGTGTGTGTGTGTGTGTGTGTGTGTGTGTGTGTGTGTGTGTGTGTGCGAGTTTTCGTGTGTGTGTGTGTGTGTTGTGTGTGTGTGTGTGTGTGTGTGTGTGTGTGTGTGTGTGTGTGTGCGCGCGCGCGCGCGCACCCGCGCGCACTATGACATACCGTCCCGTCCGTGTCTTTGTATTCATAAAAAACAAACAAACAGGGCAATGCGATGCAACTTTATGCTTCACACATTCCACCAAAATGCTGCTGTGTAGACAGAATGCTATGACTAGCATTGTGTCCAACAAATCCTGCTTTGCTTCTTCATCCACCTGTTTGCTTGTTTATTTGTTATCACTTTGACTTCAAAAATATGACAGGGGGGTTGTGTGTGGAGGGATAGTCTGGCTTCCCCCCCCCCCCCCCCCCCCCCCAAAAAAAAAAAAAAAAAGCAGAGCGATTTACATTGCCTCACTGTGTTTACATATGCGAGTCAAACGCGAGATGATCGGGGTTTGGGCACGTTTTGATCGTGCAGCGTCTCCAGCGAGGACTGGCCTATTGGCGACTCTATGGCTCCAACGTGCAATCTACTGTTATGACTTGGAAGGGATCTTGGGTCTAACGAGCTGTACCTAATCAGGTTTCATGGTAAAGGGGGGGAAAGGACGAAATATACTTTTTCATGATCAACACTTCTGAAAGAAAGTGGAAAAAGAAAGAAAGAAATTCCCTACCATGAAAATGAAGGACGACAACACATCCTGCAGTCCGCTGCTGACTAATTGAAAATCAAATGAGCAGTGAAATTCTGAAACACGAAAAACATGTAATTCCATGAAAATATTTCCAGCTTTTCTTCTTCTTCTTCTTCTTCTTCTTCTTTCTTCTTCTTCTTCTTCTTCTTTCTTATTTTCTTCTTTTTCTTTCTTTCTTTCTTTCTTTCTTTCTTTCTTTCTCTCGCTTCGCCTGACAAACTGGTGCACAGTTATAGATCTGAGGACAAGATATATGCAGGTGCTCATTTCTGTCATATGGGAAGGACGCAGGAGGGTCCCTGATATTTTTATTGCTCTGGATGTGCCATTGTTTTAATCTTTTAATTCAGATAACAAACTAAAAAGAAAAGCCGGGTCTGCTTCTTATACAAGTTAGAATGCGCACTTCGAACACCATTACTGCTGTGTTTCCCAAATACATTCACGATTGTTTAACATCGATATCTCTCTCACACACACACACACACACACACACACACACACACACACACACACACACACACAACACACACACACACACACACACACTTTTGAGCTCAGTAGAGTTCGAATTAGTCAGGCAGCTAGGAGGGATGAATGCAGCGGAAGATAAGAGACTGCATGACACTGAAGCCAGCGCTTAGAAAAAATAAGGACTGATGACACTGAAGCCAGCGCTTATCACAAAAAATAAGGAGATGACAGAGCGCTTATCACATGAGAATAAGGAGACATGACACTGAGTCAAGAGAGAGAGAGAGAGAGAGGAGAGAGAACTATTTGCACACCCGAGACCCTGATTCATCCACACGTAATAAAAACCATAATTACATAAGCAGTAATTACTTGCCCATAACGGCTTCAACATCCCCTCTTTTGAGTTCAGTAGAGTTCGAATTAGTCAGACAGCTAGGAGGGATGAATGCAGCGGAAAAAAAAGGACTGCATGACACTGAAGCCAGCGCTTATCACAAAAAAAAAAGGACTGCATGACACTGAAGCCAGCGCTTACCACAAAAAAAATAAGGACTGCATGACACTGAAGCCAGCGCTTATCACAAAAAATAAGGACTGCATGACACTGAAGACAGCGCTTATCACATAGAATAAGGACCACATGACACTGAAGTCAACGCTTATTACAGAGAGCTCCTGGATGTTGTGCACAACGGCCTAGCATCATTGATAAGGAATGCATCATACTGAAGCCAGCGCTTATTACAAACGAGCTCCTGGATGTTGTGCACAACGGCCTAGCATCTTTTAAAATCCTGATTTCCAATCGCACCAAGCAGGTGAATAATGAACAAATCAGTATAGGGATACAATACATAGATAGAATGAATCACTCAACACATACATACGTAAGTAGATACAAGAAGGGACAAGTAAATAAAACAAAAACTGGCTGAGAGAGTCCAGTCAGGAACACCTTAGAATGCGCAGTGTCTCCTCCCATGCGTGGCCTTCTAAAAGACTGGATACCAACGGGGTTGCCAATGAACAAGCCACAATGAGCGCCATGGGAGTGCGGGGCATACGCCACAAGACAGCAAAAACAAAGGGTCTGAATGCATGAGGGGAGGGACAAAAGAAGAGAATATAACTGAAAAGAATAGCCAGTCAGCCTTTTAATAGAGGTACACACTCGGTTCAAACTCATCCATCGTGTCTCGAAAATCTGCACATAATTCTTTGAAGCGTGACAGAGAAGGGAAATGCAATAGCGAGGTGACGTTTTCTTCCCGCTCATACTGGCCGTGTCCAGTTGAACTGTGCAGTTTCATGATTCCATGGTGAGCGATGTGAAGCAATGAAGCTTGAGCATATATGGAGGAGATTACTGGGGCTTCCTTTGATAATGTGTGAGCTTCTGAGACAATCCTCAGAGAGAGAGAGAGAGAGAGAGGCAGAGAGAGGGAGATTAGAGAGAGAGAGAGTATTTTCAGAGAGATACAGAGAGAGAGAGAGAGAGAGAGAGAGAGAGAGAGAGAGAGAGAGAGAGAGGAGAGGAGAGGGAGGGAGGGAGTCAAAGAGAGAGCAGAGAAGGGGGTTGTCAACGTCAAAGTCAGCAGTATTTAATGTAGGCTTCTGGCCCCCAAACATGAGAGAGTTACAATCAACACTACGTTCACAAAAGGAATTTTACCACACAGACAGACACACACAGAGAGACACAACACACACACACAGAGAGAGAGAGAGAGAGAGAGAGAGAGAGAGAGAGAGAGAGAGAGAGAGAGATTCCTTTTTTGTGGCCGGCGTTCCTTTCTGAATTATTCATCTAGCACTGTGTAAGGGGAGATTAATCCAGAGAAAAAACGACCAGGAAAAAAAAAAAGGCTGAATTGGATCTTTATTGCAGAGCGCTACCAAAGCGCTGATAAGTATTCTTCTCTGGGGAGGCCTTTTTCGATGGATGATGGACGCGAGGTTTTTTAATCATGTGTAACAGCAGAAAGAAGAGGAGAGGGCGAGGAATGAGGTACGGAGGCAAAGGGATGGTCGCCATTCTTCATGGTCACAGTCAATGCCACCTGTCCACGCATGTGAATGATTAACAGCCACAGCAGTTATCGGGATATCAGAGCTTTAAAATACATGTCCAATCAGGGCGTGTCTGTTCTGCTGATGGCAGGGATTGTCATGCCTTAGAGTTCGGTAGACAGGAACTTGGTGAAAGAGCATTCCACCCTTCTGGCTCTCCAATATGGAACTCTCTGCCTTTCTGTGCCGGTCACAGTGCATCACTCTCATCCTTACAGAGTCAAAATGAGCACTGGTGGAGTACAGAACCTGGGTGCTGAGACAGCAAAATAAAGGGGTTGAAAGTACGAGGGGATGAACCCCTGAAAATGCCTGTCTGTTCTGCTGATTACAGGCATTTTCATGCCTCAGAGTTCAGTAGAGACGAACTTTATGGAAGAGCTTTCCACCCGTCTGGCTCCCTAACATGGAACTCTCTGCCTTTCCATGTCGATCATAGCATGTCATTCGCATCACTTAAATCGAATTTTAGAACATCTTTTTATTTAGGTAGTCTTTTATCATTTCAGTCCATTCTATACTGCTGCCTTAATTCTTATAAATGAATGTGACCACTGTGTGATTACAAACGTGCACACGTGTACGTGTATGCCCAAATCCAGTGCTATGCTGTAGCATGTGTGTGTGTGTGTGTGTGTGTGTGTGTGTGTGTGTGTGTGTGTGTGTGTGTGTGTGTGTGTGTGTGTGTGTGTGTGTGTGTGTGTGTGTGTGTGTGTGTGTGTGTGTGCGCGCGCGAGCGTGGGTGGGTGGTGAGAGCATGCGTGTGTGTGTGTGTGTGTGCATGTGTGTGTGTGTGTGTGTGTGTGTGTGTGTGTGTGTGCATGTACGTGAGTGTGTGTGTCTGTGTATGTTTGTGTGTATGCTTATATCTGTCTGTAACAGAAGTGAAAGAACAGCTGTAAAAAAAAACAAACAACAAAACAAAAACACCAGCAACAGCAACAAACGGTGTGGAAATTCCGTCTTTAGCACCTAGCTTGGCTCACTGAATTATTCACGTGGCACTGTGTCCTACAGAGAATACATCTGGAGAAAAACGATCAGAAAGTACAATGAATCCGATCTGTATTGCTGAGAGGAGCCAACGTGTGGATGAATACTTTTCTCTGGGAGAATCCATACTTTTTAACTTTATGAACCTCACGCTTGTTTAATCACGTTTCACAACGATAAGAATGGGGAAAGGACAAGAAGTCGGGTGTGGGGATGGAAAGGTGTTTGTCATTTTCCATGTTCAAAGCTACTGCCCGATCCGTATGAGCATGTCATAATTAATAACCGCGGTAGTTCCATTCATCGATAAAAAGAATAACCGTTTTCAGCGCTCTCAGATAGACAACTGAAGCTGCCTTTAGCTTTCATCACTTTTGCAAAACATACCAAGAGAACCAGCTGTGGTTAGGCTTTCAAACAGATTTTTCCTTCAAATGTTTCAGTGCTCATATGGTGGCAAATATTGATAATGATGATAACTATGAGCAGAAGAAGAAGAATTATTATGGTAGTGTAATAAAACACACACACACACACACACACACACACACACACACACACACACACACACACACACACTTGTGGACAGGTACGGGTATACAAGAGACATATACAACGAGACAGACAGACAGAGACCGAAACAAAAAAACACAAACGGAGTGGAAATTCCATCTCTAGCACCTAGCTTGGCTCAATGAATTATTCACATGACACTGTGCCCTACAGAGAATACGTCAAGAGAAAAAACGATCAGAAAATAACGCTGAATGTGATCTGTATGGCTCGTTGGAGCCAAAGTGTGAATGAATATTGTTCTCTGAGGAGAACCCTTTTTTCATAGTGATGAACTTCAGGCTTGTGTAATCACATAAGAAAAGAAGGGATAGAACAAGAGTAGCACATGGGAGGGGGGGTGGAAGGATGGTCATGTTAATTTTCGTGTTCAAAGCTACTGTGACACATATTAGCGAGTGCGTAATTGAAAATCACAGCTCTTTAGTTTATTTATGAAAAAACAACTTTTTCAATTCTCAGATAGACGGATCACGGATGGAAATAGATAAAACTCAAATTTTTAGAAGCTAAAACAACTGCAACACAAGCAATTCTTTTTGACATATCTAAAGCCTTCGATAAAGTGTGGCACCAAGCATTATTACATAAACTGTCAGCTTTGGGTATCCGTGGACAATTTCTCGAATGGTTTACCGACTAAGAGATCGGTCCCAGGCTGTTGTTCTAAAAGGAGTTAATCGTCCTACCCTCCAATATCAGCAGGTGTTCCGCAGGGTTCTGTTCTTGGACCACTTCTATTCCTTGTCTACATAAATGATATTGCACATGATATTGAATCGATTATCAAATTATTTGCAGATGATACTAGCATATATCTGGCGTTAGATAATACCCAACTCAGGACAGAAATTTTAAACTCAGATCTTGACAAAATAAGAAAGTGGGCTTCTGCTTGGAAAGTAGAATTTCAACCAATCCAAAACTAAATTATTAACAATTTCCAATCACACAATACCCCAAACACAGCCCTTGAAATTCAGTGATGTGATATTACAGGAATCAGACTCCCACAAGCATTTAGGTGTAATGATACAAAGTAACTGTAAAAGGGACCTCCATATCAAACCTATTTTATCCAAGTGCCGTGTCCTTATTGCATGTCTTCGGACATACAAGTATAGATTGAGTCGTAAATCTCTTCTTACTATGTATAAATCATTTATTTCTACCTCATTTAGACTTCTCAGATGTTATTTGGGACAACTGACAAATGAACAAAGCGATGATCTTGAAAACCTCAATTTGGACGCTATTAGGACAATCACTGGTTCAGTTCGTGGTACTAATCATCAAAAACTGTATAATGAATCAGGACTAACGTCCCTTAAAGAAAGACGTCGTCGTGATAAACTCATATTGTATTTCAAAATTGTTAATGGCACTGTGCCAATTTAGTTTGAACGTCTTCCTCCTCTAGTTGCTTCAATCAATCCTTATCACAGACGAAATCCCCAGGAAAGACAAGTACCAAGGTGCAGACTGGAACTGTATAAATTATCATTCTTTCCTTCCACTACTATTCTTTGGAACAGTCTTCCTGATAACATTAGGCAGTCTGATTCTCTTAGTTTTGTTAAGCGTTACCTTAGTAATACAGATACAGTTGTTCCCTTCTTATATTTATTTGCAAGACAGACAATCTGAAATAATAATTTGCAAACTGAGACTGGAAATGAGTGACTTGAACAGTGACTTATTCAAACGACACCTGTCAAACAGTGCAGCATGTAACTGTGGTTGTCCTGTTGAAGACGCCTATCAGTTTTTGTTGCACTGCCCACTCTTCTAGTTAGCTCGAACTCAGACAATAGCGTTACTGCCTAATGACATAAAAGCAGATGCTAAAATTTTGTTATGTGGTGACCAAGACAAAACCTGCACTGAAAACCTTGCAATGTTGATTACAGTTGGTGATTTTATTCGCATGTCTCACAGATTTATCCGCTAATAAACCTCCTCCATCTTATGAATATCTGCTACACTAGTGTATAGTCTGCCTTCAATGAGCTTACCTAATGTAGTGACTTAAAATCTCAAATATGTTACACATACCTACTGTAGTGACTTAAAATCTCAAATATGTTACAATCTTAAAAGAGGTCTTTGGCCTACAGCCTGCCCTGGCACAGATAGTTTGTCCTAATTGAATGTTTTGTCTCAGTGTTGGATTTTCCTTTTCCTTGCTTTGCTCTTCCCCTCCTAAAAATTGTTTCAGGTTATTATTTATCTTCAGATTATTTCTTGAATGCAAACGTTCATGTTCAACTTTTTGCAGCCATTGTTTTTTATATTGAGTGAGTACCGTGTATAAGCATTTTGCTTGTTGTACTCATGTTACATGTTATTGCTGCTTTTTGTGTGTACTTCTTGAATAAATTCGTTTAAACCAAATGGATAAACGCATTGCTTTTATCTGTCACCAGTTTTGCAAGACCTACCGAGAGAATTAGCTGCGGTTACGTTTTGAATTAGAACTTTTTTCAATTTCTCAGTGCTCACTGTGTGTGTGGTGGTAAACAATAATAATGAGAATGATCACGATGATGATAATAACAATGATAATGATAACAATAATGATGATGGTGAATTATAATAAGAACAGTGATATAATAATAATATTATAATAGTAATGATAAACAACAACAATGATGATGATGATGATGATGATGATGATGATAATAATGATCATAATAATTAATACAGACGTTATGATACACCAATTATCCAACACCAGATCCAGACCTATAGCCTACTCAGGTAATACAGTGTAGGGTGAGGCTTCAACATTGACGGTGCCGTCACACAATGTTGTCCCCAGCCACTGAGACAACAGAGGCCGTATCACACAATGCTGCTTTAATTACTCATAACACACACCAACAACAACAGCCACTGTGACTTTAATTACTCACAACACACACCAACAACAATAGCCACTGTGACTTTGATTACTCACAACACACACACCAACAACAGTGCCCACTGTTACTTTGATTACTCACAACACACACCAACAACAACAGCCACTGTGACTTTAATTACTCACAACACACACCAACAACAACAGCCACTGTGACTTTAATTACTCACAACACACACCAACAACAACAGCCACTGTGACTTTGATTACTCACACAATACACACCAACAACAATAGACACTGTGACTTTAATCACTTACAACACACACCACCAACAACAGCCACTGTGACTTTAATTACTCACAACACACACCAACAACAACAGACACTGCGACTTCAACAGCGCGTGTGTGTGCTTACTTTCTCTCTCTCTCTCTCTCCTCTCTCTCTCTCTCTTCTCTCTCTCTCTCTCACTCTCTCTCTCTCTCCTCTCTCTCTCTCTCTCCTGTTCCCTCTCTCCTCACTCTCTCTCTCTCAAACTCCCTCTCTCTCTCCTCTCTCTCTCTCTCTCTCTCTCTCTCTCTCTCTCTCCTCTCCTCTCCCACTCTCTCTCTCTCTCTCTCTCTGTGTGTGTGTGTGTGTGTGTGTGTGTGTGTGTGTGTGTGTCCTAGCATTTCTGTGTCCTTTCTCTTTCAAAATATCTTTTGACATGCTATTCATGAAATGCAATCGTGTGTGCGTGCGCGCGCGCGCGCGCGCGCGTGTGTGTGTGTGTGTGTGTGTGTGTGTGTGTGTGTGTGTGTGTGTGTGTGTGTGTGTGTGTATGTATGAATCTGCGCGTGCGCGTGTTAGTGTTAGTGTGTGTGTGTTAGTGTGTTAGTGTGTGTGTGTGTGTGTGTGTGTGTGTGTGTGTGTGTGTGTGTGTGTGTGTGTGTGTGTGTGTGTGTGTGTGTGTGTGTGTGTGTGTCGGCGCGCGAACACACTTGCGCGTGCACGCAGGCATGGCTCTGGACACGAGCATGCAGAAAGACAAGATTTATACAAGTTGTTTGCGAAGGACGCTGCTACTTCTCAGCGGTCAGGTTTGGGTGGTGTGTTTTTTTGTTTTGTTTTGTTTTGTTTTGTTTTTGTTTTTTTTTTTTGGGGGGTTTTTTTTTTTTTTTCAATAATATGAATGAATGGACAGTTGAATGAATAAGTGAAGAAATGAGTGAACCCTTAGTTCGTGTTAATGTAAACAACGACGACAGAGGCAATATGACTTTCATGACTCACGTGTGATAAGAAATCACAAAATAGGAGGATGAAGGGAAAGGGGTCGACGGGACGAGTGGGAAGAAACAGGAGCATACAGATCCCGTCGGCATGATAAAAAACCTAAGCACATCAGCCACATCGCGGGAACTGCTTGTTAACCTCATATCAGTCTGTTCGTCTATCAGTCTCTTGCTGGTAGCATCGTTTCGCCTACGGTGTAAAAAATAAAATTAGACAGTCATGCACTTTGACACTTGGCAACCAGGTGACTCATAATGACGACGACGACAACCCCTCTGTGTCCTTCCAGCTCGCCAGTTCAAGCTGGCTGCCTTTTCACTAGATCTGTTCCGCTTAAAGGACGGGGAAAGGCGGAGGGGGATAACACTTGTCTTTCCATTGCAAACAGAAAAGCCTTTTTCTCAGTTTAGGAGTCAAGCAAATAGACCTACAGAGTAAAATAATATTTCAATTTGAAGCCCAAGCTAGGTTAACCATTGTGGTTCTCTCTCATTACAGGCGCACCATTTCACATCCATATTTCGACATTTGTCCTCTGTGATTATACATTTAATATGGCTGATGGACCAACAATGTTTTGGGTGTGCCCACCAGCGGTGTCTTTCTCGTGAAAACAACGGGATCGCTCACGCTGAACGTGAAGTCTAACACCGATTACCTCCCTTGCAGATACCAGACCATTGTCTATTGCTGTGACTTGACCAATGTCTAATTCCTTTAGAAGCATGCTTTCTTCTGTAATGATGAGCTTAAGAAGACTTGTTAACATCTCAGACGCTTTCACATCTTCGATTACGTCTTTTTGGAAACCATACCAGTATAAATCCAACGAGCATAACGCGTCCGACTTGGACAAAATGTCAGGTAAACAAAATGGCGCTGACACACCATACTTACTTTTGTGATTGTCTTCATGAACTTCATTCTCCAGAATTCTTCAGCCAGTGTGCTCCATCTTTAGGGATATATATTTATTTGCATCGGCACTCTATTTTCATAGAAATATATTTGATTATCTGATCGTGACAAAATGTAAACTGAGATTTGTTACACAATGAGTTTATGAATGACAACAATCATAAAAAAAATATTGATCAGGTTGCTGAAAAAGTAAATCAAAGATTGATGATTTTCACCACAGAGTGACACCTTGATGTGGGGATCGGCTGGAAAGGGTTCATCAATGTTCAGCATTCCACGAAGTTTGGCTATGCCAATGCTTACAATTGCCGAGAGAGAAAAGCAAACACACACACACACACACACACACACACACACACACACACACACACACACACACACACACACACACACACACACACCGTGTTTATGTAAAGCTAATCATTCTACCACAGTGGCTGTGTCCTTCTACGTTAAACTCTGTCAACTCTGTCCTGGATTTTTTTTTCACGTGCACTGAATGGCTGGTGCACAAAAATATTCCTCGACCATAAACAGTCACGAGACATGATGTCGTATCTGTGTCTCATCAGCCTCAGACTTTGCAGCATTCATCAGAACAGATGAGAGTCGGGTGAACGTTTGGGGGGCATTTAATAGTGAACCCATACCACTCTCAGCTCTGAGTTAAGGACTAATCAGGGCTGAAAAAGTCAAACCAATAAAGCTTAGATGGGACTCTTCACCCTGAAGAAGAGCCCCCTCCAACGCCATCGTCTTAAAACGCCACTGACCTAAACTGACAAGGGGCAGGGAAGACGGGGACAACCCAGTAACAGCTGAAGACAGAGACACTGAAGCAGACAGAAAGAAGAAAGGACCACCAAGTGGGCAGGGGCAGAAGGACAGATCAGACCGGAGAGTTGTCGTCCATGGTTGGTGCTCTCTTGAGAGCGAAGAAGCGCTCAAGTAGGTAATGAGACCCAAACCCACGACCTCCCACTCAGACAGGCAGATGTACTGACAATCTGACCAAGTCAGTGTCATAATTCCTTGTTATGCCAGCGCTCTTCCCTGAAG
Source organism: Conus betulinus (assembly GCA_016801955.1). Classification (NCBI taxonomy): domain Eukaryota; kingdom Metazoa; phylum Mollusca; class Gastropoda; order Neogastropoda; family Conidae; genus Conus; species Conus betulinus. The sequence goes on along the minus strand of JADBJO010004361.1, from coordinate 63,166 downwards.
TCGTCGAGTGGCATTTCTTGGCGATGAAGTGATGAATAAAACTCTGAGGAAAACAAGCAGAAAATAAGGCTTAGTCCGATCTGTCTTGCACAGTGATGCAATAACGCGCATGAATATTGTTTTTCTGGGGAGACTTTTTATAACGAAAGTTCTAAACAAGGCTTGTGTTTAAATCATGTGTGATGAAGAGAAAGAGAGAGGTCGTGGGAGTGGTGGGTGAAATGATATTTCTTATGTTTGATGGCCCAAACCACTGTGATCTGTATGAGCCAACACGTGATTAATAGTCACAAAGTCTAAATCATGTATGAAAGGGAGATGCCATGTGAGATCCTACATAAACAATTAAAGGCAGACACCCGCCAAGATCATATCCCAAATTCCTATAACCCTTAGTAGTAGCGTGTTTGTATGTTATATTGTATTCATTGTTATATATGTGTAAACAGTCCTGTCAACCACAGTGGACCCTACAACTTCACAGCCCACACACCCCACAGTGAACCCTACATCTTCACAGCCCACAGTGGACACAACACACAGTGAACCCTACATCTTCACAGCCCACACACACCAACAACCACAGTAGACACACCACACAGTGAACCCTACATCTTCACAGCCCACAGTAGACACCACACAGTGAACCCACAGTGAACCCTACATCTTCACAGCCCATCAGTGGACAGTGGACACACCACACAGTGAAATCCTACATCTTCACAGCCCACAGTAGACTCATCACACAGTGAAATCCTACATCTTCATAGAACACAAGAGAAAAACAAGAACGCTGATAATCTCTCTTAGAAAAACAAAAACAAATCATGGATTTACGATTCTGAGTGTGTGTGTGTGTGTGTGTGTGTGTGTGTGTGTGTGTGTGTGTGTGTGTGTGTGTGTGTGTGTGTGTGTGTGTGTGTGTGTGTGTGTGTGTGTGTGTGTGTGTGTGTGTGTGTGTGTGTGTGTGTGTGTGTGTGTGTGTGTGTGTGTGTGTGTGGTGTGTGTGTGTGTGTGTGTGTGTGTGTGTGTGTGTGTGTGTGTGTGTGTGTGTGTGTGTGTGTGTGGTGTGTGTGTGTGTGTGTGTGTGTGTGTGTGTGTGTGTGTGTGTGTGTGTGTGTGTGTGTGTGTGTGTGTGTGTGTGTGTGTGTGTGTGTGTGTGCTGTGCGTGCGTCGTCCGCACGCGCGTACGTGTGTGTGTGTGTGTGTGTTGTGTGTGTGTGTGTGTGTGTGTGTGTGTGTGTGTGTGTGTGTGTGTGTGTGTGTGTGTGTGTGTGTGTGTGTGCGACTGGGTGGGTATGAGAGAAACGTATGTATCGACAAACAGACAAACAAACGTGCTGTAGAAAAACGAAGTCAGGCTTCCCTCTATGATGCTAACACTCCTCACTGCACTTCCCTCTTATGATGCTAACACTCCTCACTGCACTTCCCTCTTATGATGCTAACACTCCTCACTGCACTTCCCTCTTTTGATGCTAACACTCCTCACTGCACTTCCCTCTTATGATGCTAACACTCCTCACTGCACTTCCCTCTTATGATGCTAACACTCCTCACTGCACTTCCCTCTTATGATGCTAACACTCCTCACTGCACTTCCCTCTTATGATGCTAAACGCTCCTCACTGCACTTCCCTCTTATGATGCTAACGCTCCTCACTGCACTTCCCTCTTATTATGATGCTAACACTCCTCACTGCACTTCCCTCTTATGATGCTAACACTCCTCACTGCACTTCCCTCTATGATGCTAACACTCCTCACTGCACTAGCCAAGTGGAATTGTGTGCTACGGAAGATTAAACCAGAAGAAAAGGAGCAGAAAAGAAGGCTGAATCCGACCTTTGCTGCATAGTGATGCCAGCATGCCAAGAAATCGTGTTCTCTGTGGAAGAAATTTTCTAAGACTGATGGGAATAGAAACTTGCTTAATCTTGTTTAACAATCGAAACGAGGGGGGGAGGGGGGGGGGGGGGGGGGCGATTGGCGAAAAATAATAAGTTGGGGGAGGGAGGTGAAAGAATGTTTATCAGTTTTCATGGCCAAAGCACCGCGACCTGTATACCAATGTGAACAGTCACAGTAGTTTTCAAGTAATTTATCAGAAGAATTGTATAGAAGTATTTTTCACAGAAGCGACTAAATTTGTAGATACTGCAGTGTAATTTTTGCATCATGGACATGCCCCAAACATTTGACCGTCGTCAGATTTTCAGGTTGTTAATAGGTCTTTTAACTCAAACATTCTTCCAAATGCTCACAGCGCATAGCATGAGAAAGTTCTAAAATCAATATTAGTGATGATAAACAGTCCAACTTTTCACACTCACCAACTTCAAAACAACATAAACTGTACGAGCCTACCCAGGAGTACCCCGTGGGAACTACAAAGGCCACAAGCCACCACAATCAAACACCTAAAATGACTAATAACGATAAGCAACTACAAAAAGTCAGCATACGTAATACATCGTGAGATACCTACTGAGCCTCACAATCCCTAATGTCTGAAATGGAAAGATTTCAAAAATCAAAACAAACGAGCATACGATAACGATCGTGAGAGTTGACTGAGCATCGTTAAATGCATGAATGTCTAAAAAAAAAAAAAAAAGCCGCAGCAAAGTCAAACGTTTCACGCTACTCATTTTTGCTGTGTGTGTGTGTGCATGCGTGCGTGTGTGCGTTGAATGCGTGCGTGAGTGCATGCGTGCGTGCGTGAGTGTGTATGCGTGTGTGCGGTGTGTGCGTGCGTGCGTGCGTGCGTGCACTCTGTGTGTGTGTGTGTGTGTGTGTGTGTGTGTGTGTGTGTGTGGTGTGTGTGTGTGTGTGTGAGAGTGAATTAGCGTGCGAAAGTGTGAAAGTGTGTGTGTGTGTGTGCGCGCGTGTGTCGTGTGCGTGTGTGTGTGGTGTGTGTGTGTGTGTGTGTGTGTGTGTTGTGGTTAAGTGTGTGTGTGTGTGTGTGTGTGTGTGTTGTGTGTGTGAGAGAAGGAGCGCATGCGTTTGTGTGTGTTGTGAGGCGAAAGCGCACGCAGCGTGTGGGTGTGTGCGTGCGTGCGTGTGTGTGTGTGCGTGCGTGAGTGAGTGCGGGCTTGTGTGTGTGTGTGTGTGTGCTGTGTGTGAAAGTGTGTGTGTGTGTGTGTGTGTGTTGCGCGTGTGTGCG
>JADBJO010004361.1:37500-50000 GCA_016801955.1 Conus betulinus | reverse complement strand
AGCCCAAACCGACTACCTGGTTTGGGCTTATGGCCCTTTATTTTTAGGTCATGTGGCTTGGGATTAAACTGATCAGAAAGAAAGCTGTTAGCGTGTGCACTTATCTTAATGTGGGTTTGTCTGGTTCTCGTCAAATTTCAAGTAGATAATTATCACGTGTTAGTCAGTAGCATTGCTCATGGACTCATGATGCCAGTTTCACAACACTTGTTCGGCCTATCATGTAGTACGCACATACATGACATTTCTTCGGTTTGTATTTTGGACGAAAAATGCCAAATTGAGACATAACTTGCATCATGTTTTTCCCCCCGTAGAACATTGTTTTCTAAAGTTTTTTTTTTTTTTTTTTTTTTTTTTTTTTTTGCGGGAGTTGGAGTGGGAAAATGAGAGAAAGGATTGAAAGGGAGGAGGGACGGAAGAGGGGGTGGTCGGGAGGGGGGGGGGGGGGTCCTACTTTCTTTAAAGCAAATCTGACCCTTTATCATAACATTCAATATGATGTTTCCTTTTCAATCGTTTTCATTCCATTAACAGCTTTCCTAAGGCCTTAAATCCCTTCCTTTCAACTCGATAAATACCTTTTGAATCAAACAGGCCAAAACGCATTATTGTCGGGGGGATATTTCTGTTGGGAGAGAGAGACACACAGAGAGAGAGAGGGGGGCGGGGGGGGGAGACGGGGGGGGGACAGACAGACAGACAGACAGGCAGAGACAGAGACAGAGAGAGTTCAAGGAGCCAATATTTATGTGGGGAAGGACTTGGTCGTTAAAGAGAGAGAGAGAGAGAGAGAGGGGGGGGGGGGTAGGGGGAAGGGAGGGAGAGAGAGGAGAGTTTACATACTCAATATGTGTGGAGAATAGAAGGAAAGGGGTGGCGAGAGAGAAAGTGAGAGACAGAGACAGAGAGAGAGACAGAGACAGAGAGAGACAGACATACATACAGACAGACAAATAGACAAGGAATGAGAGAGAGAAGTTTCATTTACTCAATCTTTGTGGAGTAGGGTAGGGAAAGGGGAGAGAGAGAGAGAGAGAGAGAGAGAGAGAGAGAGAGAGAGAGAGAGAGAGAGAGAGAGAGAGTTTTTCATTTACTCAATATTTGTGGAAGAGAGAGAGAGAGGAGAGAGAGAGAGGGAGGGAGGGAGGGAGGGAGAGCAGTGGACATCAAAGTTCAATATTTATTTGAGGGAGGGAAGGAGAGTGGTGGTGGCGAGCGTTGTAGGGCAATGGGTTGATGGCACGCAAACACGCGCACACACCGTGTCTCCCAATACCTATTTCTGAATTTCTTGAGAGGAAACCATCAACGATCATTACATACCAAAAATAACAATATCGTGTTTTATATATATATATATATATATATATATATATATATATATATATATAGAGAGAGAGAGAGAGAGAGAGAGAGAGAGAGAGAGAGAGAGAGAGAGAGAGAGAGAGATCAGACCAATCCCTTGACATTCATTTGTCGTTGAACTAGAAGTCACTGGAATGGAGCCAAACGAAGCCGCGCTACATGACAGCATTTACAGATTGATGGAGACAGACTGACCATTAGGTGTAAAAAAAAAAATGGAGAGGGGGTGGGGGTGGGGGCGAAGGGTATAGTGAGGAGAGTGGTTCAGGATGGAAATGTCTTGTAACGTTTCCTCAATGTTGGTCCAGAAAAAGAAGACTCGTTGAATCCTGAGGAGGCCATGTCACCTGGGACACCATCTCTATGACGGGAGGTGGAAAATGAGAATGTTGTTGGTCCTTCATAACATCACTGTAATGGGGCGAGTTTAAGAGCACACCGTCATCACCACTCCCAGCTTTATTTCTTCTCCTTTCTGTCTGCCTCTTTCTCACTCTCTCGGTCCATCTGTCGACCAGTCTCTCTGTCTCTTTCCATCCTCATCTGTGTCTGTCTGGCTCTGTCTTATTCTGTATCTGTTTCTTTATGATTTTTGCCACTCTGTCTGTTGTCTGTCTGTCTCTCTTTTGCTGTCTTAATGTCTCTGTGTTTCTCTGCTTGTCTGTCTGTCTCCCTGTCTCTCTCTGTCTCTCTCTCTCTCTCATTTTCTCCCTGTCTCTCTCTCTCATTCTTCCCCATCCCCTCTTTCACATTCTTCCATTCTCCCCTCCCCCTCCTCTCTCTGTAAGTCTCTCTGTCTCTCTGTCTCTCTCTCTCATCCCCTCTTTCTCCCTGTCTCTCTCTCTCTCTCTCTCTCATTTCCCCCACCACTTCTCCCTTATTCTTCCCATTCTTCCCACTCTGTCTGTCTGTCTCTCTCTCTCTCTCTCTCTCTCTCTCTCTCTCTCTCTCTCTCTCTCTCTCTCTCTCTCTCTCTCTCTCTGAGTGATTTCCCTTGTATGGCTACCAGGACGACGCTCTATCACCAGCCTTCCTTAAAACCTTGCCTAGTATCTTAAAAGAAAAAAGCTGTCCACGCGCTGGCGTCGAAGATGTTCTATACTGTAAACGAGTATTAGAGGAAAAGACATTACCTACGCACAAAACCGATGGCGGGGAGAACACTCTGTGACAGTTCATGGACTTACAACCGTTTCCGACCATTCCTCTCTTCCATGGCAATTTAAGGAAGAAATGTATTTTTTGTGTCAATGCCCTTCAGAAGTGAGCAGGGACAAGCAGAGAGCAGAGACACACAGAGAAAGCATCAAAAGAAAAGGTAACTCAATGTTTATTTTCCCCGTCCAGCTTGTTTTTACCAATGCCATTCAATCAGAATGCCATCTAATCTATTCTGTAATATTGAAACTGATAGAGAGGACAACAGTTATGTCACTTGAGATATAAGTATTCAGTTTGATGTATAATCGCCTCCCTCCCTCCCTCCTTTCTCAGGCCTGTATGAGACACAAAGGACGGAGACACACTCCACAGCTCGACATGGAACATGATATTGATAAACAGTCGGTGACATTCGTCCTAGAAGGAGGCCGAGTGCCAAACACTGAATCAGAAGAACGAAGTGTTGATGAAGATTGTGGCCCAGATTTGACATGATTTGGTGTGTGAATAGGATAGTCTGTGTATTTATTGCAGAACATCAGAAAATGAACCAGGAATCACGACAGGAAGCACTCGTGTTTAGAGAGTTGTGAGGCTTCTGACAGATTGTCTGGATTAACCATTTAGCGACGGTTGACCCCAGCCAAATATTGATACAAGTAGTTGAACGTTTGCAAGAATCGACAAGGAAAATGGACAGTTTTCATCTGGACTTCTATTTAGGGCATGAAAGAAGATTCCAACAGTGTCAATGGTTAAAATTTTGGACTCCCCTCATAAATGCTCATGATTGTGATTCATGATTTGCAAAAAGGATGGTGGCGAAATGGCGATTTTAAAACAACAAATAATGTTGTTGGATATGTCCAGACCTTACTTAAGTGTTTTGATTTCCAAATCGCAGTGATCATTTGTGGAAGAATTGACTACTCTCGCTCTCTCTCCCCACTTCATCCTCTCTCTCTCACTCTCGCTCTCTTTCTCTTTCTTCTTTCCTTCTCCCCTCTCTCTCTTCTCACCTTCCCTTCCCCTCCAACATCCTCTCTCTCACCTCTCTCCTCCCTCTCTCCCTTCCTCTCCTCCTCCCCCCTCTCTCCCTCCTCCCTCCGCCTCTTCTCTCCCTCTCCTCTCCATCTCTCTCCCTTCTTCCTTCCCCCATGTAAACGCCAGTCGCGCGCGCCGTCAATCCGCTCACTCGATCTCTCGCTCTCTCATCTAAGCCCCCTCCCCTCCTGTCCCCATATCCAGTCCTGCTCTCCCTGATGAGGCAGTATAAGCTGGCATCTCTGTCCCTTTTCCCATCAGCCAGTGCGTCCGTACCTTCTAGCATCAGCGCCTTGCCGGCCCGCGGAAGGACTCAGCCGTCCAAGTGATGCCGAGTTCCCCCCAACACGGGGGAAGTCCTGCCTGGATCCCAGCTTCTACACTGTCCCAAGACAGCCGTCCCAGGGACGATATCAAGCAGCGCAGGGCTGAACAGACTGGGAATGATTCAGATTGTGAGGGGAAACGGAGAAATGAGTTTAGTGGCCCTACGAAAAGCTTTTACTGATAGTCCGATAGGAGATCCAGGCAGCTAATAGCCAAGATAGATAGCTTCAAAGGAAAAATAGACGATAGGCAGCCCGATAGATTAGGAAAAGGGGGAGAACTCAGATTACTATGAGGGGAAGAGGATCCACTGGACAGAAGGGAAGGGAACGAAGAGGGAAAAACAGGGGGGAAACGGTGAGCGAAACGCACACCAAATCCAAGCCAACCCACAAAAGTGGGAGACCGCAATGGCAATACGGAAGTCAACGAAGAAAAAGGCCAAGACAGACAGACGGGCAACACGGGGGTGAGTGCACGAGATAGGAATGATGAAGAGGAAAAGCAGAGCGGCAGGATGACAGAGCCAAAGCCAAGAAAATTAACAAGGTTGCAGGGGGGAAAAGCGGAGGAAGAAAGAGGCAAGTACAAAGGGATCAAATAAACGAGGGGGGGGTCCCGAGAATTCAAGATAGACTACCCAAGCTCACAATAACAAAAATATAAGGGAAATAGAGCAGATAGATCAGATATAACGAACATATCCGGAGAATAAGAGACTAAAGAAAATGAACTATACACGCAATAAAACCAAAAGTCTCAGGACCTGGTCCGGACACAAAGAGAAGAGAGGGAAAAAGAAAAAACACAAGGACAGGGAAATCGCCCGGTTCAGTGAGCAAGCAAAGACCAGAAGAAGAGGGAGGCGTCGCAAAAGACGAAAGCGCGAAGTGCAAACAAAAACAGCATACGACCAAGACGCCCCGCTCTCCAATGATTGGGAGAAAAGCCAATGCATGAACCATGACTCTCCTTCAAAGAAACACCAACAAAGGACGCAGAGGAAAGGAATCGGCAGTACAACTATCAAATATCGTTCTAATTCATGTACTACCCCAAGCACTCACACTAACAATTAACAACCCACAAGAGACCATGTTCATGATTCAACAGTCATTCCGAGAATAAGACTTCAAAATGCCCTACCAACAACCATTCTCAGGACCTTGGTGACTAAAAGATAAGATATCACAGCTAAATTCTTAGTTTCAAGCAAGCAAAGACCAGAAGATATTTCCTGGGTAAAAGAAGAAGGAGGAATCAAACAGCTCTACTTCCTCGCCCGCTAAACAGGGGAGGGGAGAAAACCCGAGTATTGTTCAACAACAAAAAATAAATAACGCATCATGGGACATAAAGACTCTCCACACAACCATGTGCGCGACTGTGCGTACCTGCATGCATATGTATGCAAGGGTGAGAGTGTGTGAATGTGTATGTATGTGTTTATGTTTCTTTGACTGCTTCTGCAGTGACTGGCTGGTTTTTACTGTTTGTTTGATTTCCTAAGGAGGATCTGAAAACAGTTTCCACTAATGATAAGAAATGTTTAAATAGACCTCCGTGGATAGTTTTTGAAGAAATGAAAATAGCAGTTTTCCGAAATAAGACCCAGCTCTGTGACAAATCATCAGATGTGTGCTAAAAGACTGCAGGCCCCACCAAACCCCATTTACCTCCTTCCTTTCCATGACCACAATACCCACAGGTGCATGCAGTCACAGCCCTATCTTCTATCCCCATACCTCCCCGCTCCCCCGCCCTCACATCCATCTTTCCCCCACCTCTCTCTCTCTCTCCTCTCTCTCTCTCTCTCTCTCTCTCTCTCTCTCTCTCTCTCACACACACACACACACACACACACACACACACACACACATATATTATATATATACACACACACACACACATCTGCACGCACACACTCACGCACACACGCACGCAATCACCCCCCCCCCCCCCCCCCCACACACACACACACTTACGCACGCACGCACGCACGCACGCGCGCACGCGCGCACACCACACACACACACACACACACACACACACACACACACACACACACACACGCGCGCACGCACGCACGCGCACACACCCCCGCAGGCACGCACGCACGCACGCACGCACGCACACACACACACACACACACACACACACACACCACACACACACACACACACACACAAACACACACGCACGCACTCACGCACGCACACGCACGCACGCACGCACGCACACACACACACACACACACACACACACACACACACACACACAACACGCACAAGCACACATACTTTATATCTCCGAAACCCAATCTTCCCGTTCTGTCTCACTCCCTTCTCCTATGTAGACACGAGACTGTCTGCTCAATGGGTCTGATAGAAGAGGGGGTAAAGACAGTCGGCAACGTCTCCTAATCCACATCAATCCTACCGAATGCCATCTTGAACCAACAGCCAGTCTGTCTTTCTACGCCCCTCACCCTGCCGACCCCACTCTCCGTGATGCTGAGGTCTCCAACCAGCCTCCCTGATCGATGTTCCAGTCAGTCCGAAGCAAAGGTCAGTGATCAACTTGAGGAAGGTCGAAGAGGAGGGAATCTGTAAGGCTGGGAGGAAAAACGACAGATACTGCAATGTTTGTAAACAGAACATGAACGAGGCCAGAGAGAGAGAGAGAGAGAGAGAGAGAGAGAGAGGCAGACAGAGACAGAGGCCAACTGCGTGAGAGAGAGGGAGTGAGGGGGGGGGTGGGGGGGGGGGGGCGAAGAGATAGGGGAGGTGGAGAGACAGACAGACAAACAGACGGAGTGACAGACAGACATACTCTGAATTTGCCTGTAGGGAGGGGGGGCAGAGGAAATGAGAGGAATACATGTGCCCACCCTTACAATGTCTCTGCCAATATCTATTTCTGCATTTCCAGAGAGGGACATGATCAATGATCATTAGATACCAAAATAATCCCCTTATATGTCAGACCATTCCCATGACATTCTTCACCCGGCTCGCTCGTCATTACCCAAGAGGTGACTAGAATGGAGCCAAGAGAAGCCACACTCCATGACATCGTCTGTAGATGGATGGAGACAGACTGACCATTGATTGTGAGGAAGGAAAAGGAAGGGCTGGCATGGGGAGGCTGTTCTGGGATGGAGATATCTTGTAGCTTTTCCTTCATGGTAGTCAGAGAAGACTGGCTGAGTTAGACGACGTCTATTAGATCTGTGAGGGTATCTCTTTGATGGGGGTTGGACAATTAGGTTGGTGTTCGCTCTGTAGCGTTACTTTAATGACGTGATTGTGAGTCACCGCACCCCCTCCCCCATCATTGTTATGTCTGTGTTGTGCTGTCTGTTCCTCTGTTAGTAAGTTTGCTGTGTTTTTTCTTCTCTTATTGCTTATTTCTCTCTGTGTGTCTGGCTCATGGCACTTTCTCACTCTAATTCCATACGTCTATCTCGCACAAGTTCTATCTGCTGCCTGCTTGACTTCGTCTGTCTGTCTGTCTGTCTCTCTATCTGTCTGTCCGTCTGTATGTCTGTCTGTCTGTCTGTTTGTCTCTCTCTCTCCTCTCGCCATCTCTCTCCTCTCTCTCTCTCTCTCTCTCTTGATCTCTCAAACTTTCTGTACTTCTCTTCTCTCTCCCGTCTTCTGGTGCTGTACGTGTGTCCTGTCTTTTTTCATGGCTTTTTTCTTCTTCTCTCTCTCTCCTTCTTTCCTGTATCTTTTCTCCTGTCTTGCCTCTCTCCATGGCTCTCCTCTCTGTTTGCTCTCCTCTATCTCTCTCTCTCTCTCTCTCTCTCATCTCACTCTCTCTCACACCCTCACACACACACACACACACACACACACACACACACACAACACACACACACCACACACACATATGTACACAACACACTCTACTCTCCCTCTCTCTCTCCTCTCTCTCTCTCCTCTCTCCTCCCCCCCCCTCTCTCTCTCTCTCTCTCTCTCTCTCTCTCTCTCTCTCTCTTCTCTGTCTGTCTCTTTGTCTTTTAGTTTGTCAGTCTGTCTCTGTCTCTCTCTGTCTATAGTTCTGTCTCTCTACCTCTTTTCGGTCGGTCAGTCTGTCAGTCTGTCGGTCTGTCATTCTTCTCTGTCTGTTAGTCTGTCTGTCTGTCTGTCTCTCTCTCCTGTCTCTCTCTCTCTCTCTCTCTCTCTCTCTCTCCTCTCTCTCTCGCTCGCTCGCTCGCTCGCTCGCTAAGGTATCATCTCCAAAACTCAGTTCTCCTGTCTCTTTATCTCTTCCAATATAGATGCAAAACTGTACGCACAACTGGGCCCGATACGAAAGGGGGGTAAAGACATTCGCCAACGTCCCCAAAGGCTCAACCAGTCCTCTATGAACCAACCGCAAGTCTATCTTTCTGTACTCCTCGACCTTTCGACCCCACTCTCCGTAATTTAGAGGTCACCAGCCAGCCTCCGTGATCGATGTCCCGGTCAGCCCAGAGCAGACGTCAGTGATCGAGGTAACAACATTGGAAGTGGACGGATTTTGTAATGCCAGCAGGAAACGACAGATAGCGTTTCTAAAGAAAATGAATGGGTTCAAGTGACAGAGGGAGAGAGAGAGAGAGAGAGAGAGAGATGACGAGGGAGCTGAGAGAGAGAGAGAGAGAGAGAGAGAGAGAGAGCGAGAGAGAGAGAGAGAGAGAGAGAGAGAGAGAGAGAGTGAAGAAGAGAAGAGAAGAGAGAAGAGAGAGAGAGAGAGAGAGAGAGAGAGAGAGAGAGAGAGAGAGAGACACACAGACACATACAGACAGACAGACAAGTAGAGACACACAGCCAGACAGACAGACAGATAGACAGACAGAATGTGATTTTGTATGCAGGGAAGGAAGCAGAGGAGATCAGAGGCAGGCGGGCACACATGTCCACGTTCTTACAGCCACTCCGTCAATATCTGTCTCTGCATTTCCTGAGAGCGAGAGAGATAACGATTATCAACTACAAAGTATTCTGCATAATATATATAATGTCAGACCATTCCACTGACTTCCTTCACTGGGATTAGTAGTCGTCTTTCCACAAGAGGTGACTGGGGTGGAGCCAAGCGTAGCCACTCTACATGACAGCATCTACATACTAAGAGACAGACTGAAGACAAGATGTCGCTGTCGTTGTTATCATCAGATGATGAACATGTAATTAAATCAGTAGCGAATTTCATCGCGGAAGCATTGAAAATTAGACAGATGAAGGATAGTGAAATTTAAGATAATGCATTATAAGAGATATAAATGAATAATATCATTCATCGCATGTGGAAGAGATCAGTAAGATACAATGTCATCATTTGATTGAGTGGATAGTCGAGTCAGTCTTACGATTTTTTTTTTAAACCTTACTGCATTACTCTGTGTGCGTGAGGACATAAAGAAATGTTACGATTTTATTTGATTTTGTTAACCTTTGATTTGATACACACTGTGAATGAATGTGTACTATTTGTTTGCAGGAAAGGAGAGGAAATGTTATTGTTCTGTTACCCCTCCCCCCCCCCTTGTCAAAAGACCTCTTTAGTAATCACAATAAAATATCAAAGTGTCAAAATCATGCTCACAGCCAATGCCTGTCTATAAACCCCTGTCCCTGCCAACCCCAGCCTGTGTCATGCTCACAGCCAATGTGCCTGTCTATACCCTGTCCCTGCCAACCCCCCAGCCTGTGTAATGCTCACAGCCAATGTGCCTGTCTATACCCCTGTCCCTGCCAACCCCCGCCTGTGTCATGCTCACAGCCAATGTACCTGTCTATACCCCCCTGTCCCTGCCAACCCCAGCCTGTGTCATGCTCACAGCCAATGTACCTGTCTATACCCCTGTCCCTGCCAACCCCCGCCTGTGTCATGCTCACAGCCAATGTACCTGTCTATACCCCTGTCCCTGCCAACCCCAGCCTGTGTCATGCTCACAGCCAATGTTCCGGTCTGTACCCTTTCCCTGCCAACCCCAGCCTCTGTAATGCTCAGCCAATGTGTCTGTTTATACCCCTTTCTCTGCCAACCCCAGCCTCTGTAATGCTCAGCCAATGTGTCTGTCTATACTTCTCTTTCCATGCCACCCCCAACCTCTGTAGTGCCCACAGCCAATGTATCTGTCTATACCCATTTCCATGCCAACCGCAACCTCTGTAATGCTCACAGCCAATGTGTCTGTCTGTACCCCTTTCTCTGCCAACCCCAGCCTCTGTGATGTCTATGCCCCTTTCCCTGCCAACCCCAGCCTGTGTAATACTCACAACTAATGTGCCTGTCTATACCCCTGTCCCTGCCAACCCCAGCCCGTGTAATGCTCACAGCCAATGTGTCTGTCTATACCCCTTCTCCTGCCAACCCCAGCCCGTGTAATGCTCACAGCCAATGTGCCTGTCTATACCCCTGTCCTGCCAACCCCAGTCTGTGTAATGCTCACAGCCAATGTGTCTGTCTATACCCCTGTCCCTGCCAACCCCAGCCTGTGTAATGCTCACAGCCAATGTGCCTGTCTATACCCCTTCTCCTGCCAACCCCAGCCCGTGTAATGCTCACAGCCAATGTGTCTGCCTATACCCCTTTTTCTGCCAACCCCAGCCTGTGTAATGCTCACAGCCAATGTGTTCTGTCTATACCCCTTTCCATGCCAAACCCCAACCTCTCTAATGCTCAGAACTCCGACCAACCTCTCTGATCTGAGTTCCAGACAGTCCGAGACAGAGGCCAATGATCAAGGTAATGAGTGATGAAGGGGAACGACTCTATGGGCTAGAACGATTTTGTTTGCTGTCATGTTCTTCTTTGGTATAAAAGAAACAAAAAAATAAGATTTTACATGTGTGAGAGTATATCAATAATGTGTTGTGGTCTAGTCTTCTTTTACAGTCTATGTGTACAGGAATGGAATGCAGTGAGAATAACAAATAACACTTTGGACAAGTCAAACGGACGCAGAACATATCAAATTGATTAATGAAAAACAGACCAAAATGTTTGCAATGGATAGTGTGTTGCAAAGAGTCTGTTACAGCCTCTTCTTCACTCCTCTCATTTCCCAGTTCACCCACTCACACCTCCACTCCTCACAGAGAGAGAGAGAGAGAGAGAGAGGAGAGAGAGAGAGAGAGAGAGAGAGAACTGAGTGAGAGATGTGCACACACACACACACACACACACACACACACACACACCACACACACACACACACACACACACACACACACATTACATATCCGACACCCAACCCTGTTCTGTCTCTTCACTTTTTCCCATGTAGACGTCAGTCTGTCTGTACACTGTAATTAATTGGAGATGGGGTAAAGACAGTCATCAACGTCCCCTAATCCACAGCAATCCTACCGAATGCCATCTTTGAACCAACAGCCAGTCTGTCTTTCTACGCCCCTCACCCTGCCGACCCCACTCTCCGTGATGCTGAGGTCTCCAACCAGCCTCCCTGATCGATGTTCCAGTCAGTCCGAAGCAAAGGTCAGTGATCAACTTGAGGAAGGTCGAAGAGGAGGGAATCTGTAACGCTGAGAGGAAACGACAGATACTGCGGCGTTGTGTACAGAAAATGAATGAGTCTGACTGCCAGATAGAGAGAGAGAGAGAGAGAGAGAGAGAGAGAGAGAGACAGAGACACAGACAGACAGACAGACAGACAATGGGAGAAATAGAGGGAGGGAGAGACAGAGACAGAGAGGAAGAGATACAGAAAAACAGAGAGAGAGAGAGTGAGTGAGAGAGAGAGAGAGAGAGAGTGAGAGAGAGAGAGTAAGAGAGAGAGAGAGAGAGAGAAAAAGATGATAGACTGAGAAAGAGGGATAGAGGGGAGGGAGGGAGGCGGGGAAGGAGAGCAGTTGCATGACAGAGAGAGTTGCATGAGAGAGAGAGAGAGAGAGAGAGAGAGAGAGAGAGAGAGAGAGAGAGAGAGAGAGAGAGAAATTGCATGAGAGACAGACTGAAAGACAGACAGAGAAAGAGAGACAGAGAGAGAGAGGGCAACTGCATGAAGGATAGAGATATTGAGGAGAGTCAGAGAGTGAGGGAAGAGAGGGAGAGAGACAGACAGACAGACAAACAGACAGACAGAGCGGCTTTGAATTCGTGTAAGGGGAAGGGGGGAGGGAGGAGATGAGAGGCAGATGGCCATACATGTGCACGTCTTACCCTTCTTACCCTTCTGCCAACATCGTTCTCCACAGACAGAAAAAAGATCAATGGTTTAGATACCAAAATAATCCTGTGTACGTCAGACCATTCTCCCGACATTCCTCACTTGGTTGCTTTGTTACTGTACAAGAGGAGACTGGGATGGAGCCGAGAGAAGCCACACTCCATGACAGCATCCACAGTTCAATGGAGACGGACTGACCATTGATTGTAAGGAAGCAAAAGGGAGGGGTAGAGCAGGGAGTGGCCTGGGATGGAAAATATCGGGTAGGTTTTCCTTCATGTTATAAAAAAAGACTGAGTGAGTTAGATGAGGACCAGTATATCTGTGAGGCTATCTCTGTGATGCAAGGGGGAGGGGGGGTGGGGGGCTAGAAAATAAGGTCGATGGTCCCTCAGTAACATCACTGTAATGATGT
>JADBJO010004361.1:27500-30000 GCA_016801955.1 Conus betulinus | reverse complement strand
GAGAGAGAGAGAGAGAAACAGAGACAGAGACAGACAGACAGACAGACAGACAGGCACACATACACACACACACACACACACACACACACACACACACACACACACACACACACACACACACATACGCACACACGCGTGCGCGCATGCACACGAACATAGACAGACAGACAGACACAGACGGACACAGAGAGAGAGAGCCACATAGAGAGACAGGGAGAGACAGACAGAGAGAGACAGAGAGACAGCGACAGACAGACAGAAAAGAGAGATGCACACACACACACACACACACACACACACACACACACACACACACACACACCACACACACGCACACACACACACACACCACACACACACACACACACACACACACACACACGCACGCACACGCCCGCCCGCCCGCACGCACGCACGCACACACACACACACACACACACACACAACACACACACACACACACACACACACACACACACACACACACACAGAGGGGGGGTGGGGAGAGAGAGAAAGACATAGACAGACAGACAGACAGACAGACGAGACAGAGACAGAAACAGAAACAGAAACAGACACAGACAGACAGACAGAGACAGATGGAGACAAAGAAAAGTTAGAAACGAGCAAAACGAAAGCCAAAGAGGGAATAAGGAACAGTCGGGCAGGCAAAGAGAGAAGCAGGAAGCGCGGAAGGGAGTCTCCATACACGCCCCATCCTTCCGATGTGAGTGAAGTACCACCAGTCACCTCACTGTTTTTTTTTTTTTACCCACTCTCATCAAGGAAACCGTCTCAAGGATATAACGGCCTTGGTGTTCTCAACCAGCCTTCTTCACGTGAATAACGTGAGGGGAAGGCTACAAGATAAACCCATTCCACACCGCTCTCCCCACCATACCCCCTTTGACCTTTTACTTCCTCACAATCAACGCTCAGTCTGTCTCCATCGATCTGTAGATGCTGTCATCGAGTGTGGCTTCTCTTGGCTCCATTCCAGTCGCCTCTTTTATAACAAGGAACGGTTTTCTATTTCGGATGTTAGGGACGGTGAAATGTATGGAATTCGTGACTACCAGGGGACGGTTAATGATATACAAAAAGGATCGTTTGGGCATCTGTTTATTGATCTGTCTCTTCCGGACATGTGAAAACAGATACTTGGGGAGAAGCTGTGTGTTTACGTGCTTGCGCTGAACATCCGAAGAGCGCACGTGCTTGCGTGCTCTTTCTCTCTCTCTCTCTCTCTCTCTCTCTCTCTCTCTCTCTCCATCAAACTCTCACTCTCTCTCATCTATCTCTCCGATCTCTCTTCTTTCTCTCTCTCTCTTCTTTTCTCGCTCTCGCTCTCTCACTCTTACGTCCTCTCTCTCTTTGTTTGTCTGTCTACCTCCCTCTGTATTTCTCTCTCTTTCTCTCTCTTCACCTTAGGATGCCTTCCTTCTCTCTCTCTCTCTCTCTCTCTCTCTCTCTCTCTCTCTCTCTCTCTCTCTGAACCGACCGTTTATTCGAACACACCCCGTGCCAGACTGGTTGATAACAGATGGCAGGAATGGAATTCTCACATGAATGATAGTACTCGATTTGATCTGTATAGACAATCTAACTCCTTGCACTATATACCGACTTTCTTGTCAATGAAAATGGACATATATATCTAAAATTTAGAGTAACAAGATTTAGATTTGGAATATCGGATACTTAGTTCATCATTTTCGTTACAGACAACATTGTAATTCTGAACTTACTTGTCCATGATGTAAAACACACTCGTGAAAATGACGTCCATTTTGTACTGCAGTGTACTGCCTTGAGTGATCTTACAGATGAATTCATTCCTCCCCACTTATTATCGGCAACCATCCTTGTTTAGACTCATCTTACTCATGTCTTGCCCTAAAGGAAATGTTAAGAAAAGTTTGCATTGTACTTCTATAAAGCTTTTAAATGTCGGAGCTTAGCATGTTCTTGACTAAGTACTGTTTTTCATTCGTTTTTTCTCAATATGTTCACATTATCACTTTTTGTACATGTTTAATACACCCCCTTCATAAGGGGCCGTGGCCTAAATCATCTGTAACCGTCCGTCTCTCTCTCTCTCTCTCTCTCTCTCTCTCTCTCTCTCTCTCTCTCTCATACTAGAAATGTTCATCAAATGTCACTGCTTATTTAATGCAAAATGAAAAGAGAGAATTGTAACTGGCTCTGTAACTATGTTCATTGTTAAAGCACTAAAACGAAAAGAGGAACTGTTATCAGTTAACACAAAAAGCCAGAGTAATTTCAGGAAGAACATTTTGTTATGCAAATATTCTCTTTCATAATTTTCAGTATAAGCGCCGAGCGCGTGTCTCTCTCTCTCTCTCTTCTCTCTCCTCTCTCTCTCTCTCTCTCTCCTCTCTCTCTCTCTCTCTCTCTCTCTCTCATTGGTCGGTCTGTCTGTGTGTGTGTCTGTCTCTCTCTCTTGTCCGATTCCATTCTTTTTTCTTCTACACAATCT
>JADBJO010004361.1:0-2500 GCA_016801955.1 Conus betulinus | reverse complement strand
TTTTATTCATGACATATATTACATTTATGAAACCCCCTTCAGTATGGGCTTTGGCCTTAATCTGAATAAAAGACACGCTCTCTCTCTCTCTCTCTCTCTCTTTGTCTGTCTCTCTCTCTGTCCTCTGTCTTTCTTGCTCTCTCTCTCTCTCGTCTCTTCACCGCCTCTCTCGGTTCTCTCTCTCTCTCCTCTCTCTCCTCTCTCTCTCCTCTCTCTCTCTCGCCCTCTCTCTCTCTTGCCTCTCTTCCTCTCTCCTCTCCTCCTCTCCCTCGCTGTCTTCTCGCTCCTTGCTCTCCCCCGCCTGCTTCTCCCTCCTCCTCTCTCCTCTCTCTCTCTCCTCCTCTCTCTTCTCCTCTCTCTCTCTCCTCCCTCCTCCTCCCTCTCTGTCCCCATGCTTTCTCTCTCATTCTCTCTCTCTCTTTGTGTCCCTGTGTGTGTGTGTGTGTGTGTGTGTGTGTGTGTGTGTGTGTGTGTGTGTGTGTGTGTGTGTGTGTGTGTGTAAATGAGGTAGAACTGAAAAAGGATAACGCAAAACAGTTCACATTTCTGCATTCTTTCCCGTCTAAAATCCATTTGATGTTGGATGCCGGTAATGCAGACACTTTCTTCAAACATTACAGATCAAAAGATTCTGTTTTCATGCCCCTCCATTACTTTCTCCGTGCCCTTAAAGTAGTGACGTCATCTGATTAATTAGAAAAGGCCGTTTTTTTTTTTTTCCGATTGCTCGATCGTGATGTCAAACGTGTTTTCCCATGTAAACTGACTGTTGTTGGATCATTTAAGTCGCGACTAGCGGTGGATTATCTTTCTTGAGACATTGAAATAACTCCCCTTGCCCCTCCTTTTGGATGCTAAAGCTTAGGCTGAGGTAGTTCTTTCTAATATTGACTCTCTTCTTCTTTTTTCTACATTCTTTGTTATTTGTTTTTGTTTGGGGTTTTTTTTCCTCTGTTCTGACCTTTGCCGGTCTCTTTGTGGATCTGTTGGATTGTGATATTTGCCCAGGATTGGTGAGAAGGCCACCGCGTCATAGATGATGTTTCCTATGAGTAAGCATGGGAACACCGTTCTGACGAGCTTTCCCGTGAGCCATTCAGGGGATGAAAATCAGCATTGGATATACTTTGCGAGTGCTTTTCTAGCTTTAAGTAGGTTTTCAATTTTAATCTCTTTCGATTGCTTTGTTCTTCTTTGTCTGTCTCTGTCTCTGTCAGTCTGTATTCCTGTCTGACTGTCCGTCCTGCCTGCTTCTCTCTCTCTCTCTCTCTCTCTCTCTCTCTCTCTCTCTCTCTCTCTCTCCTCTCTCTCTCTCTCTCTCTCAGTTTTCTAAGTTTCCTGTCGTTTGCCTAAAGCCTTTCTTTGTGTCTACTCTATCTTCCTTTTATTTTGACTTCCCCTCTTTTTCTTTAGTTTTTCGATCTCGTTTTTGGTCTCTTTACTCTTTTTTTGAAACTGTTTTTCGTGTGTTCTTTGTGTGTTATTCCCCCTTTTTTTAGTCATTCTCCTTGTTACAAATCAAATAGCTCGACCGTGGTACGTTTGGCCTTTTTTTTCTTCTCTCTGTCAACACTGGGTTTTGTTCCTTTCGAGGAAGTTTGTTTTCTGTTCGTATCTTTTTTCGGCACCAATTTAGTGGAAAGATCTCTTGTTCTCGCTTCTCTGTCCCTGTAGGCCGTGCAGGTTTTTGCGGATTTGTATTTTTTTTTTCTTCTGTCTTCTGTCCTGCGTGTCTGATCCTTTTACAAATGTACGTTGTTCACCTGTCTCCGTGTGTCTCCGTTTTTCTTTCCGATTCGTGTCTTTCTGTCTCTCCCCCCGTGCTTCTCTCCCTAGCCTCTGTCTGTATTTGTCCCTTCCTTCTATCCCTTCCTTTCTTTCAGTCCGTTTAGATCTTTGCAGTCCCCTGTCCTTCTACTCTATCCTCCCCCTTCCCTTCAGTATTTTTCTACTACTCTTCTTTGCTTTCCTTCTCTTCTGTCCTCTCTCTCTCTTCTTTTCTTTTATCTATTCCTGGCCTTTCGTTCAAACCCCTTTTTCCCCCTACCCTTCTAGTTTTCTTTTTTTCCCCCTTCTTGTTCTTTCTTCCACGTCTTCCACTTTTTTTTTTCAGTTCCTTCCTGTCTTCTTTCCTTCCAATTGTTTCCTGTAGTCCTTCTTTCCTCTCGTTTTCCTTCCCTTTTCCCACAGTTCTCCAAGTCCCATTCCGTCCCATCTCTTCACCACAATTTTTTTTTTCTTCCTCTTCTCTGGTATCTCGTCTTCGTTTCACCCGTTTTCTCGCTCTCCTCTTCCCCCGTCATATATCTTCTTCCTTTTCCCAGCCTCTCTCTCTCTCTTCTCCTCATCAGGTCTCTCTCTCTCTCTCTCTTCTCTCCTCGTCTCGCTCCTCTCTCTCCCTCTCTCTCTCTTCTTTCTTGTCTCTCTCCCTCTCTCCTCTCTGTCCGCTTTCTCCTCCTCTCTGTATTTCCTCTCTCTCCCTCTCTCTCTTCTCTCCCCT
>JADBJO010004360.1:191341-196341 GCA_016801955.1 Conus betulinus | reverse complement strand
CAAGGAACTTGGGCACATTCCTGACAATAAGAAAGAAAGAAAGAAAGAAAGAAAGAAGTGCAACACACTCTACAAACTGCAAAGACAAACTTAAACCACAAATCATAACGTTGTGACAAGAATGCAAGATATCAGTACAGGAACCATCCCAGAGGCCCAGGCCCTGAAAGGGTCGGAAGCAAATCTTCCTAGCAGTACACACTTCAGAAGAAAACACAGTGACGAACAATTCTGCCCAGCCAGCCCCCCCCCCCCCCTCCTCCCCCGCCTCCCCCCCCCCCCACCCCCCCACCTCCCGCACGCCAGCATGGAAAAGTAGAAATAAGAACAAACGTTTTTTTTCCACCACTCTCTCTCTCTCTCTCTCTCTCTCTCTCTCTCTCTCTCTCTCTCTCTGACAATGATAATAATGGTGATGTGGTGCAGTGTGGTAGAACCATAGTGTCGTTGACGACAGTGATGATAATGGTGATGACCCCTGTGGGGGGTGCAGCAGGATGGACGGGCGGTGGCTGTGTGGACGGGGTGGTCGGAATGAGCAGCGTCTGTGCAATGTCACTGAGGTGGCACCAAAAGATGGGACAGAACAAAACATGACTGTAATGGCGAGCCATGGGGTTGGTGATGACAGTGATAATAATGGTGATGTAATGTGATGTGATGTGATTTGTAGAGCCATAGTGTTGGTGATGACAGTGACAATAATGGTATGTGATGTGATGTGGTGGAGCCATGGTGTTGGTGATAACAGTGATAATAAGGGTGATGTGGTGTGATGTGGTGGAGCCATGGTGTTGGTGATGACAGTGATAATAATGGTGATGTGTTGTGATGTGGAAGAGCCATGGTGTTGCTGATAACAGTAATAATAATGGTGATGTGATGTAAGTGATGTGATGTGGTGTAATGTGGTAGAGCCATGGTGTTGGTGATGACAGTGATAATAATGGTGATGTGTTGTGATGTGAGGTGGTGTAGTGGAGCCATGGTGTTGGAGATGACAGTGATAATAATGGTGATGTAATGTGATGTGGTGTGGTGTGGTGGAGCCATGGTGTTGGTGATGACAGTGATGATAATGGTGATGTGGTGTGATGTGGTGGAGGCCATGGTGTTAGTGATGACAGTGATAATAACGGTGATGTGGTGTGATGTGGTGGAGCCTAGCTGTTGGCGATGACAGTGATAATAATAATGTTGTTGCTATGAAGTATGGTGGAGCCTAGGTGTTGGCGATGACAGTGATAATAATAATGTTGTTGTTGCTATGAAGTATGGTGGAGCCTAGGTGTTGGCGATGACAGTGATAATAATAATGTTGTTGCTATGAAGTATGGGTGGAGCCTAGGTGTTGGCGATGACAGTGATAATAATAATGTTGTTGCTATGAAGTATGGTGGAGCCTAGCTGTTGGTGATGACAGTGATAATAATAATGTTGTTGCTATGAAGTATGGTGGAGCCTAGCTGTGGCGATGACAGAAATAATAATAATGTTGTTGCTATGAAGTATGGTGGAGCCTAGCTGTTGGCGATGACAGAAATAATAATAATGTTGTTGCTATGAAGTATGGTGGAGCCTAGCTGTTGGCGATGACAGAAATAATAATAATGTTGTTGCTATGAAGTATGGTGGAGCCTAGGTGTTGCGATGACAGTAATAATAATAATGTTGTTGCTATGAAGTATGGTGGAGCCTAGGTGTTGGCGATGACAGTGATAATAATAATGTTGTTGCTATGAAGTATGGTGGAGCCGTGATGTGTTGGCGGTGATGATGATGAGGTTCTGATGGTGTGCACTGGCGTTGACAGTGGTGAGAGAGTGGGAGGGCAGTGGTGGCTGAAGTGACCCTGGCCTTAGTGCAGATGTTGTGGTCCCCAGTAGTGGGCTCTGTGGAGGTACAGTGTGGCTGAAGTGACCCAGGCCTTAGTGCAGATGCTGTGGTCCCCAGTGGTGGACTCTGTGGAGGTACATTGGTGATTGAAGTGACCCAGGCCTTAGTGTTGTGGTTGCCAGTGGTGGGCCCTGTGGAGGTACAGTGGTGGCTGAAGTGGCCCAAGCCTTAGTGCAGATGCTGTGGTCCCCAGTAGTGGACTCTGTGGAGGGGCAGTGGTGGCTGAAGTGACCCAAGTCTTAGTGCAGGTGCTGTGGTCCCCAGTAGTGGGCCCTGTGGTCTGTATTCCTTCCTTGGTCAGGTTTCGGCCTTTTCTCTTTGAAAAATAATTTCCTGTCCTTCTATAAGCCTTGTTTGACGATTTCATTCTTTCTACTTTATTTATGTATTGTTACTGGTCTATTCCTTTCTATATATTTTTCTTTCTTTCATTCTTTCTTTCTTTCTTTCTTTCTTTCTTTCGCCTGTATGACCGAATTATACCTTTGTTCCGAGATAGAAGATGATGCTTTTATAATAACATGAGAGGTTTCATTTTGTCATTGTGGTTTGTTGTCTTCCGATGTGTGTGCATGTGTCTGAGCGTGCTTGCTTGCGTGCGTGTGTGCGAGCGTGCGTGAGCGAGTGCGCGCGCGCGCGCACGCACGCATATGTGTGTGTGTGTGTGTGTGTGTGTGTGTGTGTGTGTGTGTGTGTGTGTGTGTGTGTGTGTGTGTGTGTGTGTGTGTGTGTGTGTGTGTGTGTGCACGATCAGTTGAGAGGCATGGCTGGTACCCGCAAGGTAGCAGACCATTATCTGTTCATGGATGTCAGGAGGGATGCTGTCAGTCGACCAGATGGGGTGATACAAACAAATGAACAGACAACCTGCAGGAAGTATCCTGTTGTAATACGCCTTCTTCCAGGGTGACAGTACCACAGTCCTGTAGCATGAAGGTCAAGCAGGCAAAGCCCTCTGGCATCAATCTCCTTGACAGGCACCCTCAGGAAGAGAAGCCAGTCCGTCAGTGAGAGCGCCGATCAGCGATGTCGTGGTAAAGGGGGCTTCTAGACTAAGCCTTTGCTGTCGAGTCATTGGCATAATCGCCATATCACCACCATCGCCACTACCAGAACAACAGCAGCAGCAGCAGCAGCAGCAACAACAACAACAACAACAACAACAACAACAACAACAACAACAACAACAACAACAACAAAAACATACCTGAGATTGGTGATACGTGAACAACATCCAAAGCAGGTTTAGGTCGATGGTAATATTCCACACGGATGAACAATTGCACGTTGTAATCCCGCTGGAAGTCGTTCACCTGAAACACGATGTACACCTCCTTTTCCCGAACGATGTAAACGGGAAGGGGGTCATACACTGGTTCACAGCCTGTCCACCTGACTTTGTTGCTATTAACCACTTCATGCTTAGAGGGTGAGTCAGCCTTGATAGTGTATGTCTCATAGATCGTAACTGAATTGGACTGTGTACACGTCTGGTGCTGGAAGTGAACATGCAGTCTTTTTCCCCCTGGGAATCGGCCTTGTCGAGTGAAAAACAAGAGTGCAGTTTGAAGTTCTCTTTCTCTGAAAATGTCCTAGGTTGATTTGGGATAAACTGAAATTAATGGCGACATTCAACAGCGAAAAATGGAGTCGTTTGTGTTCAGATAGCATACAGGCAAGAATGTCGTGTGTAGGCAGAGTTCCATTTTCTCTTGAGTCCTCGCTTTCAAAATTGGCTTGGTTGTGTTTTGTTGTGAACTTCCCGAAAATTGGCTTGGGTGTCCTTTGGATCGTGTCTGGAGCCATCCGATGGCGTTTCGTGGTTGTCATTAGGGTTCTGTAGGGGACTTGCCACCAGTGTGTCTGGATTGTCTTGAGGAGGTTGTTGCGAGGTAC
Organism: Conus betulinus; assembly: GCA_016801955.1. Classification (NCBI taxonomy): domain Eukaryota; kingdom Metazoa; phylum Mollusca; class Gastropoda; order Neogastropoda; family Conidae; genus Conus; species Conus betulinus. The sequence goes on along the minus strand of JADBJO010004360.1, from coordinate 192,549 downwards.
CAAGGACAGTGATTGTTCCGTTTCCTTGCGGCTTTGGGGAGACGTGCCATTGTGTGATTTGTGTGTCCACTGGAAAGGAACAAGTGATGCTCTAATGCTCTGGTTTAGCTACGTAATTCACACTCAGCCATGGTAAACACAAAATACTCTATGCAACGTTTTCAATAACAGGGCAAACCGTGTGATTTTAAGTCTGAGTACAATTGGAAAATTCTTTCCTAAGAATGTAATCCGAAGCATTGTTTTCACTGCAGACCAAGATAAGTGAAGCGGGAGAATCGTACAATAAAGCACAAAATGACAGCCTCGTGCATGCATCTGTACAAGCGCTTTCAGATAAAAGTAGGCCTAAACTTTTAAAATGGATACTGGTGCAAGCAGATGTCTAAAAAAACACACACAAACTGAAGTATGAAGTGTGACATAACATATATAAGGAACATGAAGAGAGAGAGAGAGATAATAAGCATGGAGAATGCACGCTCACTGAAGTGTGTCATATCACAGAGATAGCGAGCATGAAGAACATACGCTCACTGAAGTGTGTCTTACGACAGAGAGAGATAACGAGCATGCAGAATACACATCAAAGTGTGTCATGTGACAGAGAGAGATAACGAGCATGCAGAATACACATCAAAGAGTGTCACGTGACAGAGAGAGATAACGAGCATGCAGAATACACATCAAAGTGTGTCATGTGACAAAGAGAGATAACAAGCATGCAGAATACGCATCAACGTGTGTCATGTGACAGAGGGAGCGAGCATGAAGAATGCACACTCTCTAAAGAGTGTCATACCACAGAGAGAGAGAGAGAGAGAGAGAGAGAGAGAGAGAGAGAGAGAGAGAGAGAGAGAGAGAGAGAGAGAGAGAGATGTGCATGAAGAATACTCATTCACAGAAGTGTGTCATATGACAGAGAGAACGAACATAAAGAATACACACTCACTAAAGAGTGTCAGACCACAGAGAGAGATAACGAGCACGAAAAATACATACTCACCAAAGTGTGTCATGTGACAGAGAGAACGAGCACGAAGAATACACACTCAGTAAAGAGTGTCATACCACAGAGAGAGATGCCGAGCATGAAGAATATACATTTACTGGAGTGTGTCATATTCAGAGAGAAATATCGAGCATGAAGAACACACTCTCAGCAAAGTGTGTCGTGTAACAGAGAGAACGAGCATGAAGACTACACA
>JADBJO010004360.1:173841-186341 GCA_016801955.1 Conus betulinus | reverse complement strand
TACTCTGGTAATACTAATAGAAAGTGCAATCTCATTCAAGAATTGGTTGAGCCTCCACGTGTACCTTCACTGGGTTACGCTACTTTGCATGAACTCAGGACATGTACTAGTGTTCGCGGATTGCTGGCTGAGAAGTCATGGGTTCAGTTTCTTTCACAATCATTTGTCTGATGGATTGTTCTTAGCCAGGACCCATCACTAACCAGAGTTGACTCTCGACGAAGTGGAATCTTCTCTGAGACTGCTGATCATAGTTCTTGACTCACATTGCTGGCATGTGTACCTCTGGCACCTATGTGACGCTAAGACATACTACAACAGGAAGTGCAGTGTACAGCCTTGTTTTGTAGTCTCAAACCAAATGCAACTCCAAATCACTGAGATCTTTTTTTCTTTGGATCGCACGAATAAGACGGAAAACACTGAGTACAGTCGCTCTGTCATACCCTGCTGTCGTGGTGACCTCAGCTGCGATTTTTTCTTTAGGTCTATGCCCTCGGCAAGTTAGTGTCCAGGTTGCTGATATCGGTGAGTTCACCGGAACGTTGATTTTCGGATGTGATGCACCCTTCAGAGGGGAACACTGCCAGCTCTTGACTAAGCAATGATTGTCACCAGTAGGGAACTCAGTGGGCGGTGTTCTGCATATGGATGATCAACACAGGCTCCGTTGAACATTACTGAATTGAACTGGCATTAGACTAAGGTATTGATTAATGCTCTAGTACGCATATGCACATAGACACATGCATATGCATGTGCTTACACACACACACACACACACACACACACACACACACACACACACACACACACACACACACACACACACACACACACACACACACACACACACACACACACACACACACACACACCTATTATGGTGGCGCAGACAATGTGAGGTAGGCACCCAAGGTCTGACCATTGCGCAAATGCGCAGATCAAACATCTGCTAAGTGATAACTATGAGACCCTCGTCTTAATTCCTTCCATGTTAGTCAGAGGTTTAGACATTCATCAGCTGTAAATCCTGCACCTTGTGGTCTCGTAGTTTAGCAGATGGGGTGTAACACATACTACGGACTAGTTCGCACACACTGATACTTCATGATGAAACTGAAATGAACTTCTACATTCAAAGGGGGCTGGGCTACATCCAGGTCAGGATCTAAAGATGTCCTGCTGTCAGATATGTTCCCTGGCGCTGCCAGGACTTCAGGAAGCGAGCTATGAGTGGACAGTCGTCGCAAGGTCATGCCCTTTGAGACGAATGTGCAACCCATGTCGCTATGGGACATCTGTTCTAAGCTGGGAAGTGTGAGCCTCGTGAACTGTAGTCTGAACTATACACCCCATCCACTACCGTGTGTAAAGCTTACCACTAGTTGATGACCCTCAAACCTTATGGAATTCGTGACCCAAACGTCACTGATAGCAAAATCCTCAAGCTCCTAGTTTCATAATGAGACACATGTATGTATGTATGTATGTATGTATGTATGTATCTATCTATCTATCTATCTATCTATCTATCTATCTATCTATCTATCTATGCCTTGGCATGGTTTCAAGAAAACAAACGAACGAAAAGTTACAACTATCAGCAAACCCAGTGAAAACTAAAACCCTGCAAACGACAGCCAATCTCTACTGTTTCCATGCCTTCCATATCTGTGACAAACAACAAACAAGCAAACAAACATTTTTGGCCACCAAATACACGTAAGCTGCAACGTCCTCAGGTATAGCTTACTGTGTTTCTTTTCTTTCAGTCTGTCATTGTTACTTTGGTGACTGACGTCCTTTTTTCTTTCATCACTCTGAACTCTTTCCCTACTGTATCCTTGCATGGCCTCTCTGGCAGACTGTCCAGCTGTAGCATTGTGCCCGAGGTGTTGGCAGTACAAGAAAGATATGGGTTATATAGTACGTTAGATGCCGTGGTGGCAGTCCTACAAAGTTATGGGTTATATAGTAAGTCAGATGCCGTGGTGTTGACAGCACAACAAAGATATGGGTTATATGGTACGTTAGATGTCGTGGTGTTGGCAGTACAACAAAGTTATGGGTTATATGGTAAGTCAGATGCCGTGGTGTGGGCAGCACAACAACGTCATGGCTGATACGGTAAGTCAGATGCCATGGTGTTGACAGTACAATAAAGATATGGGTGATACGGTAAGCTAGATACCTGAGATGGACTGCTACAAGAGCAGCTACCCCTGTTCTCACCCAGGAGACGAAGGCTGATTGACGAAAGGGTTGTGTTCATAGCAGGGGAGACACGGAGCCTCGTTGCTGTCTGTGGACAATTTTACAGCGACACTTTGCTGTCCCCTTTCTCATGCAGTGACGGATGTATCGCTTACCCGTTGATGTCCCCTTTCTCATGCAGTGACAGATGTATTGCTTACCCGTTGATGTCCCCTTTCTCATGCAGTGACAGATGTATTGCTTACCCGTTGATGTCCCCTTTCTCATGCAGTGAAATGGTTGATATTTATTCTTTGATATCGCTTTTCTCCTTTCGAGAAACATTTTATTATTTACACTTTGGTATCCACTTTCTCATTCAGTAAAAGAGGTATTGCTTACTTGTTGATGTCCCCTTTCTCATTTAGTGAAATGGTTGATGTTTATGCTTTGATATCGCTTTTCTCCTTTCATGAAACATTTTATTATTTACACTTTGGCGTCTTCCTGCTCATTCACAGACAGATTTCTTATTTACAGTTTAATGTCCTCTTCCACAAAATTGACGAAATAGTTTAGTATCTAAACTCTGATGTTTGCTTTCTCGTCAGTGAAAGATTTGTTATTTACAGTTTTATTTACCTTTCTCTTCCCATCTCTCCTGTTCCCCCCCACTCCCCACCCCCCCCCCCTACCCTTCCCGTCCCCATTAGAAATCATTGTAAAGTCATGTCTTTGTGATTGATTATTGGTTCACCTGGATTTGTCCTGTCGTTGTTATTGTTGTTGCTTTATTTTCCGAATTTGTATTGTTTGTGCTGTGTGTTTGTTTATATATGTCTTGCAAAACTAATAGTTGGAGTCTTAGTACTAAATCTTTGTAACGCCTATTAAGCAGCTGGATATTTCAACGCTTCTTGTCCTGGTTTAACCGCCCCCTTCGGTCATTATCCTCTGAGACACTTCCAGTTAACTCACCTGCTGGCTGGAACCACATCTTTTAGTCTGTGGAGGACAGGGCTGGTGAACACAAAAGTCTTCATCACTGTTGTCCGCACAGTCCTGACGATGGTCACACACCAAGCTGTAAGGAACTCTCTGCCGTCCTGTCTGACAGCCGTAAGAAGGAGGAAGCGACGTCATAGTCACGGGACATGTGAGGAATGATGGGATGTCCCTGGATTCGGGGTTGTGGCCAAAGGAGTGGGGGTCTTGGGTCCAGCAGTAGCTGGTGGAATCACAAGCCAGGAAGGTGTACACAGTGTGGTTTAGAAGGGCAGACAGTCAAGCCTTCGTCTGCTCCCAGCGTCTTCCAGTCGGACAGATTGATCGTGGCAGCTGGAAGGGAAGGTAACGGAGTGGATTGCGGGTTGCCGTGTTCGCACAGGTACGTGTTGGCCGATAGGATGACAGGATCTGTGCATCGATTCAGAATAATAGTGTTGGGTAACAGCCTGTTCCATATTCGCCAAAGTCTCTAGCTTGCAGAACACCACACCTCCTGCTGTAACTGTTCAGTCCTGCATTGGAGGATGGTAGTGCACAAAATAGGCCACAGTTCGGTCTGCCCACATCAGCGTCTGTTGGTAGCTGCCACATACACAAGACAGACTCATACACTTCAGATGAGGCATGAGGAATGGTTGGCAACAGAATCACTTGATTGTTGTAAGCGCTGTTGTCTGCTTAGGAGAATCCAGAGCTGAGCATCTCTCTCTCTCTCTCTCTCTCTCTCTCTCTCTCTCTCTCTCTCTCTCTCTCTCTCTCTCTATTGTGCTCTTAGATTTGCAGACCTGTAGGTCTGCTCAAAGTTCTCAGTTTGTATTTCGTGTGTGTGTGTGTGTGTGTGTGTGTGTGTGTGTGTGTGTGTGTGTGTGTGTGTGTGTGTGCGCGCGCGCGCGCCCGTGCGTGCGTGTATGTGTGTGTGCGTGTGTGTGTGTGTGTGCGTGTGTGTGTGTGTGTGTGTGTGTGTGTGTGTGTGTGTGTGTGTGTGTGTGTGTGTGTGTGTGTGTGTGTGAAGGAGTGTAAGAAGACTTTGCTTACTAGCTTGGAGAGTCTGGTGAAGGTGAGAACATCCCCAGGGCCACAGAATACTCGTTGTGTCGCCACAGGACACGGTCACACAGCAGTGAAATCCTGCAAACTGTTGAGGCTAGCTGTCTGCGCCCCCTTCCTTGTACACTCTGACACTGAGCTCATACCGTATACAAATCCACCACGGTTTCGAAAGTAAAAGTTGAGACTGTAGCATCGACCATTGACCTCAAACCCCCCATCCTGACACCTGGAATAGCCGCAGTCCTCTTCGTCTCTGCCGTCCAAGCACTGGGGGATCCTGTTGCAGGCCACGTGAGGCCGGAAGCGTGGCCAGGCGTCCACTGAACAGTTCCACTGACCCCATGGGGTTTTCACGGGTGTCTCGGACCTCTGGGCAGAAATAACTGTAAGTTAGGAGGAAGCTAAAAATATGCCTCATGGGGAGTATCAGCCACCACTCCCTTGCTGACCCCTTCTGTGTATGCAGAACCCTTCTTCAATTTGAAATTGAAATTTTAATGAAGAAGGGAATGAGACGATCCACCTGAGGTGGGTGCCACGTGGTTGCTAGACGACAAAACTGAGTACACAGTCTTTAAACACTGTGTACTCAGTTGTCAGCTAGCAACCACGTCGTGTCCTTGGGACACAACAGCCGCTAGACTACGTCCCTTCTACATGAGCTGGCACAGCAGTGGCGTGGAGTGCCCTCCCTTTGGGAGGTGACAGCTGCTGCGCACAGGGGATGTCAGTAGCATGACAGTGGCGTGGAGTGCCCTCCCCTTGGGAGGTGACAGCTGCTGTGCTCAGGAGATGTCAGGCATGTCAGTGATATGGAGAGTCCTCCCCTTTGGGGGGGGGGGGAGGGTACCAGCTGCTGTGAACAGGGGATGTTAGTAGCATGGCGGTGGCCTGGAGTGCCCTCCCCTTAGGAGGCCAGAGCTGTTGTGCTCAGGAGATGTCAGGGAGGGCAATGCCATGGAGTGCCCTCCCCTTGGGAGGCACCAGCTGTTGTGCACAGGGAATGTCAGGCAGGGCAGTGCTCCTGTGCTCCACGCTAAGGACACAGTAGTGACCACCGGACACACAGCGCCCTGTGCCAGCTTTGATTATTTCTTTTAAATGAATGATAGCTAAACGTTACATCTGAATGCTTGTGCTCGTGGCTCGTTTGACTGCGTTGGGGGGTTTAGTTAGTGATCTATGAAATGAATAGTGGATAAATAAATAAATGAATAAATAGATAAATGAATAGATCAACAAACAACAAATCAAACTAGCAATCAACCAATCAAATCAGTCGATCTACCAAACAATCAGTCAATCACAATGCTTGTGTCTTTCAAGCTCTGTTAATGGGTGCAGGGCCCTACTCATTGAATCAATGTGTGTTTGTGTGCACATCCTACTGTGTAAATGTTTGATTGTGTGTGTACATCCTACTGTGTAAATGTTTGATTGTGCATACATCATGCCATGGTTGTGTTTCAGTCCTGGTTGTCTAGTAGGCAGGGAGTTGAGGGGGGGATGCAGCGTCCGTGGCATGTCCTCAGCTTCAAACATTTTTTTTAACTCGAATTATATGTTGAACGCTTGAGACAGACTTCAAATCAAAAGCACGTCGTGACTGGTCAAACAACTCCGTGCTCCTTGCTGATGGGAACTTGTCGACAAGAAGACCCACTCTTAGCGCATTTGTAAGTGTAGTTTGTATGGACAGTATAGCGAGTATGACAGGAGAATGGTCACATATGGTTACATATGCTGAACACAAATCCACCCCCACCCCCACCCCCCCTTGCTACTGATGAACGAAATGGAAGGTACAGCCATTTTTTTTATTCTTAATTTCATTGTGGGAGCGACAGCATGACGTAGAAAGAACAATTTGGGTTGTGGGTCGGTCCATACTTCACTGTGGAAGCCAATGTCCTTTGATTATCCTGACAAGTTACTTCTCCCACCTCACCTATGATTTCCTTTTACAACACCCGATACCAAACGATAGTCTCACCTTATGGAAGGTAAACAAGAACCGGAGTCCTGGAAGGGAGATATCATCCGCTTGTAACTGGCATGAAATCTTCAAAGCATATAGATTGAAGAGCATTATAGGTCGCACCCTGTTATACAGGAATAGAATGTATTCGATAGATACATCCGGTTTAGACACAGTTGGAGAAAGGGCGTTTGATCCTTCTCGCTGTTAGTAATTTCCAACCTAGCAGTCTACAGTACAGACAGCTGATGGTCAAGGTGTGGTTAGCGGGCACACAAATCCAAACTGTGCTGTTGATCCTGCCAGAAAAGGTCGGGTGAGTGACGCCAGCCCGGGATTCCATCCCGGTAACTGTATCAGACCTGTAACCGAAACAACGATGGTGGTGAGTTGACGCGCCTTGGATCACCACCAGCAGTCTCCAAGAGAGGGTACTGCACGCAGAGAATACTGCCAGAACTGACAGAACAACAAGTACAGAGATGGTAATGCATGCAGAGATTACTACCAGCTCTGCAGGCACACGGGGCTGGAAGCACAACATGCAAACTGTCTTCGGGCATTCAGACAAACCAACTCACAGCACAGCGAACTGACAGAACAACAGTTTACTGAGACTGGAATCCATTTTTTTCCAGTTTTATAGGGACCAGAATAACTCAGTTGTTGGAGCAGCGGGATTCGTCATTCTGGCAATCCTGGAGTGCATCTCCAAACGGGAAAAGAAACATGACTGAAACATGGAGTAACTGATAGCAGGCTGAATGAAAGTGGAAACGGCAGCATGTAGCGCCAGCGGGGAGCTCTTCGGTCAGCTCTAACGAGGCAGGCAGCCCATGATGTAAACATATGCTGTATTGTGACAGTCATAGGGTACATTGGCAGCCGTCTGTCTCGAGAGACAGTGCTGCGTCGTGGATTAGTCCGTTGTGGAGTTGCAGCGCTTGCTGTGGTTGAAGAGCCCGATCCTTGAGCGGGAAACTCTACTGCAGTTGCTGCAGGTGAAGTCTCGGTCTTGAGTGTCTGTTAGTGCCGACGCAATTCTTTGCCGTCTGCGCCGCCTCCGTTCTTCCCACTGGGCCTCTTTCCTCTTACTGCTTGTTTGATGCCGGCTAATATAGTGGACCACCAGCGGACTCGGTCTAAAGCTGCTCTCTCGAGGTCTGCTGTGTCGAGGCTGCTTGCCCTCAGGTCGCGCTTGCTTACATCCTTGTAGCGTTGGGCCGGCCATCCTGTTGGTCTAGAGCCTGTAGCCAGCTCGCCATATTGAATGTCCTTTGGGATGCGACCTTCGTCATGCTACTGTCATGGCCACGCCAGTGCAGGCATTTGTATCAGCATGGCGAACATGCTAAGCTTCCCTGTCTGAGCCAGGACGTCCTTGTTGGTGATCCGGTCCTGCTAAGAGATGCCCAGGAGTCTTCTGAGGCAGTGGAAGGCGTTCAGTGTGCGTTCTTGTCGAGAGTACAGGGTCCATGCTTCACTTCCAGTACGCTTTCATCTTGGTATTTGATGTTAGCATGGTGTAGTCCCAAACTCAATTCGCTAGACGGGCCATTGCTGTTGCTGCCTTGCCGATCCGCATGTTCAGCTCGGCGTCCAGACAAAGGTTGCTGGAGATGGTGGGGCCTGGGTAAGTGAAGTTGTCGACCACTTCAAGGGTGTGATCGCCGATGGAGATGCAGGGAGTGCTGTTGACATCTTGGCCCGTGACAGTGAGGCCGAATCGGTACAGGCCTCAACGAAGCAGGTGTTGAGCCGCTGTAGCGCTTCCTCAGTGTGGGCAGTGAGGGCAGCATCGTCTGTAAAGAACATCTCCATGATGAGGACTTTCCGCGCCTTCGTCTTTGCTCTGAGGCGTGCAGGTTGAAGAGGCTTCCATTACTCCTAGAGTGGAGGAAGATGCCGTTTTCAGATTGTCCGAAAGTGTAACGCAGCAGCAGGGAGAAAAATACGCTGAAGAGAGTGTCGGAGCAAGCACGCACCCTTGTTTGATACCGCTCTTGATTGGGAAGGGGTCCGAAGAAGAACCGTCGTACAGGAGTTGCGCCATTTATGTTGTCATGGAAGGACCTGATCATCTTCAGGAACTTGGAAAAAACATCAAATCCGGTGTAGTAGAGTGAAGAAGCCTGGTATACTGACCAAGTCAAATGCACGAGTCAGGTTGATGAAGGCGATGGACATGGGTCTTTTCTGCTTGCGGCACTTGTAGCTGGCTCAGGGAGAATAGCATGTCGATCGTCGACCTCGCAATTTGAAGCTGCACTGTGCCCCTGGGTACACTCGCTAGGCGAGTAGCTGCAGCCTGTAGAGTGCTGAGGAGGTATATTGTCAAGAGTGCTGAGGAGGTATATTCCGCAATAGTAAATGCAATCGCTGTGGCCTCCTTTGCTCTTGTATAGCGTGATGGTGTTTGCATCGCGCATGAGTTGAGGTATGGTTCCTTCCTCCCAGCACTGCAGCAGAAGCTCATGGAGGTGACTGAGGAAAGAACTCTCCTTGCCGGCTTTGATGATTTATTCCTGAATGCCATCGTTTCCCGGAGCTTTACCACAGGCAGCAAGTTGGTGGCCTTGCTGAGTTCCTCAAAGCTGAGTGGAGTGTCGAGCTCCTCCATGACAGACACGGAGTGTGGTGTTCGCAATGGCTGTGTGGGCGACTGAGTTCTCCGTGGAGTACAGCTCTTCGTAGCGCTTTTTGCATCTCTCCATCTGTTTGTTGCATCAACGATGACCTCCTCCGACGTAGATGTTAGAGGAGATATCTTGATGGCTCGAGGGCCGAACACGTCCTTCATGTCTTCGTATTTGGCACGGATTTTGCCGCAGTTGGCGGAGATCTGCCTGCCCTGGCAGGTTCAGCCAGTACTCACTGGCTCATTTACAGGCGATCTGCTGGGTGTTGCTGCGAGTTTCATGGAATGTGGCAAGCGTCTTCTTTGAGGGCTCTCTCTTGTTATTGAGGAGTGCGGCTTACTTAGCAGCAATGGCAGGTTCTGTCTCTACAATGCCTGCTTCAAACCAGTCTTCATTCTTTCTCACTCTCTTCACATATGTGTCTGAGGCAGACTGGTGGGTGGCATCGTGGATGTGGTTTCACCGTGAACGCTGTCTGTTGGGCAGTCCTCAGGGGCCTTGCCAATGACTCTTGCGACGTGTTCGCGCAGTTCGGGCACTGACGTCATGGCTGTGTTGATTCGAGGACGTCCCTTCTGCTTGGAGGGTGGATTCGCTTGGGCCGAAGACGATCCCTTGCTGCCGATCAGGGAGTGGGCAGTGTCGCAGTCAGCACTGTGGTAGCTGCGAGTGACGAGCACATGGTTGTGCAAGGGTCTTCGGGTGATTACAAAGTCCAGATGATGCCAGTGACGAGATCGAGGGTGCCTCCAGGACAATGTGTGGTGTGACCTGGTGGGGAAGAGGGTGTTCGTAATATAGAGGTCGTGGAAGGAGCAAATCTCAAGTAGCCGGTAGCCATTGTCCATTCTCGTTGAGCTTGCCGATGCCGAAGCGGCCGATGCAACGGGGCCAGGAGCTGTGGTCTGCATCAATCGGGGCATTAAAGTCCCCAAGCAAGACCCGGTATTCCTTTGCCTAATTGTTCTTGGCTTCCAGATCTTTATATAGATCCCATCTTTCACCTCGGCTGTAGGGCCGAGTGTAGGGGCATAGACGCCAGTAAGGTTCGTTGGTCCAGAAGAGGTCGTGAGCCGGAAGGGGACGATTCGCGCTGTCCCTTTGGAAAGTGGTCTCTATGGGGACAGGAGCGAGTCTTGCACTGCGAATCCGACGCCATACAGTAGGTGTTTCTCTGGCTTCAGTCCTTGCCAAAAGAACGTGTAGTCCTTTTCATTGAGGCTTCTGTTGGAATGGAGGCTGTCCCTTGCAGCGCGGGCGACGTCGATATTGAACCTCTTCAGCTCACGGTCGACGACGGCTGTTTCCCTGGCGTTGTCAAGTTGCTGGAGGCCATCAGAAAGGCCAGGGCACATCGTTATGACTTCCAGATTGCCAGCCACAAGGCTGGTAGTTTGAATGGCTGGTAGTTGGAATTTCGTTTTATTTTTATGCCTGGTGCAGGGTTTACAGTCTGCTTTTCGGTCTTTCCCCTGAGCTGCAAGCATCCATTGAAACAGGCAGATTGTGGCAGGTCAGCGCCTTATTTGCTGAGGGCTGCCCAGCTTCAGGAGGGCAGTAGCTGACCAGTGGAATGCGATGGTCCCTTCTATCGTTGGAGAAAGCCATCGGCGCCCGTGCTTATGCCAATGCGTTCTGGGCGTATAACTCGTAACGGTTGTCTCCCGTGTTGTTTCTGTCACTGGGATAGCGGCACTGGAGTGACTTCTCAAGGGCTCAGGCCTAGGCGAAGTGTGTGTAGATCTTGGAATTCCCAATCGCCGGAATCCCCCTCTAGGCTTTGCTGACAGGATCCATCAGAAAGGAGAAGCCGGTACAGTAATGTGCCAGCACAGCTGCAGGAGTTGCCAAAAGGTGTCACAGTGCGTCCACCAACCACCTTAGATGCTCCACTCCGGATATTCTTTCAGGGTTTACTCCCTTAGCCGTTATCTCTCCCGAGACATTCACAAGGCAGTGAAGCTATTCGATGCATAGTCGGGAGTCTGGTTTGTTGGCATCAGGGTGTATCCAGACGCCAATGGGCCTGCATGGCACACGGCTGTAGACTACCTGCGAGTCCCTTGTAGTTTCGCCGGAGTCCGTAAGGTCCCAACTGACGTTTGTCACCACGAGGAGGCACTACATAGGGCTCGCTGGAGGAGAGGCTGTATACTGACAGAGAAAGACTGACGCATTCTGCTTCCCTTTTCGCAGTGCTGCAAGCAGCGGTGCTAGTCGGCGATGGAGGCTGAAAGTGAGAGGTGACACGCACACAGACATTTCGCCAACACACCAGACACATCACAACAACAATTGAGACTAGTATGTCATGACACACAATTTACTGGGTGCAATCTTGCATTCCCGCTGTATCCAGTATTGTGACAATTCGTGGGGTGCAATCCTACGTTCCCGCCGTACGCTGTATTGTGACAACTTATGGGGTACAGTCCTATATTTCCACTGTATGCTATTTTGTAAGAGTTAGCAGGGTACGATTCCAGATCCCGCTGTATGCTATGCTGTGACAATGCATGGGGTACAATCCTATATTCCCGCTGCATGCTGTATTGTGACAACTCATGGGTGCAATCCTACATTCCCGCTGTATGCTGTATTGTGACAACTCGTGGGGCGGAATCCTACATTCCTGCTGTATACTGTATTGTGACAGTTAACGGGTTACAATCACACATTCCTTACTGTATGCAGTATTGAGACCGTCCGTATTTCACAACGGTACGCTGCACGCGGTATTGTGGCTGGTAATGGGGTGTCAGCCAATCGACTGTGATGCAGCGGGGCACACTTCACAGTTGTGACAGAGACACTGGTACCCAGCAACAGCAACCCATCGGAAACTGAGAGCGTTGATAACTGAAACAAGGTGCCACGAAGTTCTGCCGTTGCCACGGTCCATTTGGAGTCTGGATTCCTGTGTTGTGGCTGCCAGGGTTTTTTCATGAGACCGCCAGTGGAGAAAGTTCTGATCTGCGATCTTCCACGTCACAAATGAATGGGAAAAGCTTATCGCATACCTGCCTACATTGACCCTGCGCAGGCGAGCGCAGCGCAGACAGCAACACAGGCTACCAGCCACACTGACGTATCTCTGTGAGGGAGCAGTGGTAGGAATGACGAGAACTTGCTTCACTGAGCTGTAAACCCAAGACTGTAGCAATTCATGTATGTAATTATGTAGGCATGTATGTAAGGATGTTTGAGTTGGAGTTTTACTCTTCTTCTTCTTCTTTCTTCTTCTTCTTCTTCTTTCTTCTTCTTCTTCATCGTCATCATCATCATCATTCTTCTTCTTCTGATTATTAATATTACTATTTTAAATGATACCAGTAGTAGTAGTAGTAGGTAGTAGTAGTAGTAGTAGTAGTAGTAGTAGTAGCAACAGCAGCAGCAGCAGCAGCAGCAGCAGCAGTAGTAGTAGTAGTAGTACCATTCTTCTTCTTCTTCTTCTTCTTTCTTCTTCTTCTTCTTTTCTTCTTCTTCTTCTTCTTCTTTCTCATCATCATCATCATCATCATCATCATCATCATCATCATCACCATTATCATCAACACTATCATTATTGTTGTTGTAGTTGTTATTACTACAACCAGTGTAATTGCAGTTGTTATTGTCGTTATCTTTGT